>CASBSA010000242.1:0-28401 GCA_949129095.1 Volucella bombylans | reverse complement strand
CAAAAAAAAAAACTTTGAACCTACCAAAGCTGTTCCTCCTTCCCCTTCCAAAATTACTACCCGTAAGCAGGCTGCTATCCTGCGGCTTTTTGAAAATTTGCCTTTTCCCAACGACGAATATTCAGACCCTGACACCAACATGTCAGGATATAAAATCAGTCTAAACGACATATGTAATTTAATCCCGGCATTCAGCGGAGATCCGGAAGAGTTAAACAAATTCATCGCGTGCGGCAATATACTGTTTACATCAATGAAGACAGAGCCAGAACACAAGCTCTTCCTAGAATTTGTGAAAACCAGACTTCAAGGACCGGCATTCGACCAACTAAAGTCATTTAACAAGTGGAATGACTTAGTAACTGAATTGGAGAAACAATTCAGGGAAGAGAAGTCACGGTCATCGGTACAGAATGAGTTGCTGAGGGTTCAACAAAGGGCAGACGAAACAATCAGAGCGTACGGTGATCGCATCAGCCGATTACTCACCTCCTTGAACTCTGCTACTTTCGCCACCACCAACGACGAAGCTGTCCGACAGTTCCTAGCCGACGAAAACGATCGTCTTGCCATCCAAGTTTTCGAGGATGGATTAAAGAACCAGAACCTCAATTTATGGTTCAAGCCCACGGCGAAAAGGACCTGAAACGAGCAGTCTCCTACGCGGAGGAGCATTCGGCTCGGCTCGAACGGACCACTCAAACAGGTACCAACAGGTCCATTAAAACTGAAAATTCTTCTTCCAGGCCCGTTTGTCAGACATGTAATAAAGTCGGACATACATCGGCGACCTGTTACAGCAACCCAAACTTTTCCAGTCCTTCGAATAAAATTATTTGTCAAACCTGCAATAAGGTAGGGCACACATCCCCTTCATGTTTTAGGAACCCAAATGTCGTTCATAAAAAACCCGTCTGCCAAACCTGCAACAAGGTGGGGCACACTTCTGCCACATGTTTTCAAAATACCAATTATCCAAATTTCGGTCCTCAGAACATCAAGAAAGAGGTACAACTCCTAAAATGTGGCTATTGCAAAAAACCTAACCATCGCGAAATCGTATGTAGGACACGTCTGATAGACATCGGAGTTTTGCCCAAACTAAACCCCTTTCGTAAAAACACTCCTGATACTGGTCAAATGAATAACTCTCAAAACGCTCCCCACGAAGTTAGGCAATTCGCCACCAGCAAGTACGGTAACCAGAAATTCCTAAACGGAACCATAATGGGAAACGGGACGACTCGGGTAGATGCAGTCGAAAATCTAGCCCGAGTACAGACCCAAGCCGACATCCACTAGTCCAATTAACAACGCTCGTATCATTCTGTGACGAATATCAAGAGCCAGTGATACGAGTAAAATTTAGTCCATGGGACAAATATTCGGCAACGTTCTTGCTTAACACAGGCGCTGACATCAGCATAATTAAATCAACACGAACAAAGACCAACATTTCAAGCTCTAATAAATGTATTTTAGCCACAATAGCGGGTGATTCGGTTCAAACTATAGGGGAAATAGTTGGAACTATAGAACTAAAGACTGACGAATACTCGATCCCGCTAGAGCATTCGTTTCAGGTGGTACCTAGCCACCTAAACCTATCATTCGATGGCATACTTGGAAACGATTTCTTAACCAAGTTTCAATGTCACATCGATTTTCCCAAACGACAAGTAAAATTAAGAACCCGAGGTATACCTAATACCAGCGATTTGATCAACACTAAAAGCAACGGTGCAGAGCCTGGCCATACGAACTTTGTTAATTCCACAATTAACCCCGACTGCCAACCAGGCATCGGTGTGGAACACATGCAGTCTCGATGGGAATCGATACCCGATACCGACTGTCTACGGACCGGATCTGGTGATTCACGGAATTCATGCCTGGACCGAGCCACTGTTACATCAACCGCTTGTAATGGAACAAACACCGAGGGAAATAAGAAGAAACTCCCGGCCAACACCAAGTCAAGAGAGAACTTAACAGTTAGGACCGAGGAGTATAAGAAGAAACTCCCGGCCAACAGTAAGACTAAGGAGAACTTAGCAGTTAGGACCGAGGAAGATAAGAAGAAACTCCCGGCCAACAGTAAGTCAAGAGAGAACTTAGCAGTTAGGACCAAGGAGAATAAGAGGAAACTCCCGGCCAACAATAAGACTAAGGAGAACTTAGCAGTTAGGACCGAGGAAACTAATAAAAATCTCCCAGCAAACAACAGTAAGACTAAGTCAAGAGAGAGCTTAGCAGTTAAGACTGAGGCAGATGATGGTACTAGTAAAAATGAAATATTAAACAATAAAATAGGAAAAAAGGGAGTCACCAGCCGAACAATAAGGCTGAAACCCCGATCTCAACATAAAATAAAAATTCCATTTGATGAAATAAATCAAAGAGACATATTAATTCATAAAAAGCAAATTCTTCCAGGCATTTATCTCGGCGAGAGCCTGACCCGAGCCCACAATGCGAACATCAAAGTTCTAATGATGAACACCCTAGACAAGGAACAAGTCCTAAAGACAGAGGACATAAATATCGAGTGGGACACTCTGGACAATTTTAGTTTGGTAACTGATAAACCCAACGACAAGATCAAAGGTAGACTAGACAAACTCAAATCAGTCATAGACCTGGATCATTGCAACCGGGAAGAAAAAGAAACGGTGTTTAAAATTTGCAGAGAATTCAATGACTTATTCTTTCTTGAAGGCGACAAACTCTCGTGTACAGAAGCTTTAAGTCATAGAATCATAACTGACCAATACAAGCCTCCATTATACGTGAAACCTTACCGACTTCCTGATGCAAACAGGAACGAGATCCACAGACAGGTGAACGAAATGCTAGAGGAAGGAATAATCCAGCCTATTGCAAGCCCGTGGAACTCCCCTTTGCTTCTGGTTCCCAAGAAACCAGACAAGGAAGGCAACAAGCGTTGGAGAGTAGTGGTAGATTTTCGTCGGTTAAACGAATTGACGATTGCTGACGCATACCCACTACCCAACATCACGGATATACTAGACCAACTTGGCAGGGCAAAATATTTTAGCACCCTCGATTTGGCAAACGGATTTCATCAAATCCATATGAACAAAGAAGATAGATGCAAAACGGCATTCAGTACCCCTTATGGACATTACGAGTACAATCGTATGCCATTTGGCCTGAGAAACGCCCCAGCAACTTTTCAACGTCTGATGAATACAGTACTGACGGGTCTACAAGGATTCGACTGTTTCGTATATGTCGACGACATCGTTTTGTACGGTTACGATTTGAAAGATCACAACGCCAAACTAATTCGAGTCTTTAATCGGTTACGTCAAAATAACCTAAAACTCCAGCCCAACAAATGCAATTTCCTAAAGAAAGAATTGATGTATTTAGGACATATCACTTCAGATCACGGCCTCAGACCAGATCCCGAGAAAATTAAAGCAGCTAAAACATTCCCCATACCTAGGTCAGTAAAGGGAATAAAATCGTTCTTAGGATTCGTAGGTTACTACAGGAGATTTATCCAAAAATTTTCTATAATAGCAAAACCATTAACTAAACTGTTAAAAAAGGATGTAGATTTTAAATGGGATGCATTCTGTGACGAAGCATTCCAATCCCTAAAAAATAAATTAATAGAACCTCCCATCCTATCTTATCCAGATTTCAAGGAAGACTTCATAGTAACCACGGATGCCAGTGATATTGGATTAGGTGCTATCCTATCCCAAGGAATAGTCGGCCAAGATAAACCAATTTGTTTCACCAGCCGCACTCTGAACGATGCCGAAACTCGGTACAGTACTACGGAGAAAGAATTATTGGCTATAGTGTACGCCGTCAAACAATTCTGTCCGTACATATATGGAAAAATATATAATGCAAAATTTAAAATATGTACAGACCGCAAGCCCTTGCAGTGGCTTATGAATCTTAAAGATTCAACGTCAAGATTGGCACGATGGAGAATTCTACTCGACGAATACGAGTATGAAATTATTTACAAAGCGGGAAAAAGCAATTCAAACGCAGACGCATTAAGTCGCTTACCGATCGAGAAAGAAAGTGTAAAGCAACACACTGTACGTATAACCACCCGTAGTCAAAACAAAAGCAGGGAATCTTCACAAGTAATATGTCTTAACCCTCCAGAAATTCAAGTTCTTTCCAGTCTCGTCCTTCAAGAACAAACGGGTTCAATTTTCTCGGACAGACTAGCCAAATACAAAGTCATAGTATTGCCCCTAATAGAATCACATGACGAAGAGATTCTGAAATCCAAATCTCCTCAGTTTAGGAAACCCCAAGCAGGGAAAAGTACTAGGCTATCATTTCCTAATCAATCACCTATTCATGTTGTCACTCTCCCAATACCGATCAGAAGTCAGTCAGACGAAAAGATTGTGACATCTTGTCTGAACGACATAAAAGAAACATGTACGAAGGAATGTTTTAAATCTATAGGACTTTCTCTTCCCGCAATAGGGAACGACCACAGGTTAAACTTCAGAGACCTTCTTGAAAAAACTTTTCAAACTCTGGATATAACTATCACTGTTTATATTGACGACAGGATAGTGGTAACGGACCCTAAAAATATACGTGAATTACTCTTTGAATATCACGACTCACCATTCGGGGGACATCAAGGAACCACCCGAACATTAAAAAGGATCAAATCCAAGTACTACTGGCCCACAATGGCAGCAGACATAGCTGAGTACATCCGAAAATGTTCTTCATGTCAAATAAACAAAAGCAGGAAAAACCCACCATTACCCATGAACCACGTCTAGTAAATGAGGAAAATATCATGTCACTCTATCATGTATGTAACGCCAACGTCGCTATTAAACAAGATAAAGTAATTTACGAATTCAAGATACCCCTGTCTCTAATAGACAATTTCCAAATCTTCAAAGTTATTCCTTTCCCAATGAAACACCAAGGCAATTTCATAAACCTACAACCTACAAACAAGTACATCATTGTAGATTACAAAAGGGAACATTTTTCACCGTTGAGCCTAAACGAACTCAATACCTGTAAAAACCAGAACGACAACTTTCTATGCTCCATAACACACCCTTTATTCGACACCGACACATCTAATCCTCAATGTGAAATCCAAGTCTTAATTGGAAATCCCAATCTTCACAAGTCTTGTATAGTCAAGCAAGCTAATTTAACCACCGTATGGATACAAATGCATCAGCCACAAAGATGGTTATTTTCATCCCTTGAACCATATGTTACAAACGAGATCTGCCAAAATAGTATGACCGTTCACATCCTCCAAGAACCGGCAATAATAACATTGTCGGGACGTTGTTACTTGAAAACCAAGGACTTAACCTTGCACGCCTACGATGAAAACTCGTCAATTATAAACAACTCCTTCATTTCTCCCCTGAACATCTCAAAATTCCTATCTAACTCCTCCATTAACACCCTGAACTTCACGAAAACAGCAATAGTAAGGTACTCAAGTCAGAATGAACTAGAGCTCGTCTCCAGATCAATAAACGATCTAAAAATAGAAGAATCGAAAAATTTCCCAATAGACAAAAATAATGCTCACCACTACATTCTAATCTATGCAATAATTATAACATTATTAATAATGGCCTTCCGCAAACAATATAGATCGTACAAACTAAAACATGAGTCAAATGAAATACTTCCCAAAAACAATATTAACATTCCAATTAACGAAACACCTACCTTTATCCTATACTCAAATTAAAAAAAAAAAAAAAAAAAAAACATTAAAAATAAAAATATATCGCAAATGTAATATCATAATTAGAAAAACCAATCGTATAACTTATGTATTAGAAAAAAAAATCAAATCAAATGAATAAAAAAAAAAAAACAACCTTATTAGGTACTATAATTAAGATCAAATGAAAAAAAAAAACTTATAATTAAAAGATTGAATCAAACACAACAACATTATTGTAATCAAAGTATATATACAAAAATGTAAACCAAATGAATTAGAAAAAAAACAACCTTATTAGGTACTATAATTAAGATATCGAATGAAATGTATAAAAAACAAAACACCCAAACCAACTTATCATGTAATTAAAATATATAAAATGTCAAAAAAAAAAAAAAACATGTTGTAATTAATGTATAAAATATCGAAAATCAAATCAAAAACAATCTTATTGTAATTAAAGTATATAAAGTATCAAATAAGAAAAAAAAAAAAAAACCTTATCAGGTATTATAATTAAAGTACGGAATCTAATGAATTGTACTCATATAAAAAAAAAAAATAAGTTGTCATGTAATTATATAAAATATCGCATAATGTAAATACTAGAAATTAAGAGAAACTTTTGCAACGTAAAACCTTCACACCCACTGCCACTTTTTCAGAAAATTAACCTCTTCAAGGTAGTAATTTTCTTCTTAATAGGGGAATGGGGTGTAGTACTCCACTACACTACTATATTCCCACCCCATAAGCACTACTCGCATCTCCCAATAGCTACACCCACACTATAATTCACACTCATAATCATGATACAAAGTCCAGAATAAGTGATTCCCATATCAACGTCATAACCCAGTGGAAAATCCACTTCACGCTGCCACAAGCGATTGTAAACAATCCAATGCATTCACCCCGAAGTGTGATATATGGGTCAAAGGCAAAATGCTGACTCAACAATAACAACACAGTGCAGGCATTTAAGTGATGAAGTACTTCAATGCACTCTTCACGAAGTGTGTTATATGGGTCAAAGCCAAAACGCCGACTCAACGACTCAACGGCAGCAAGCCGTTGTATGTCAAACGGATGAAATTACCGACCGATCGTACGAACGATCATGGGCGCTGACACAAAAGGGTAATAACTGGGACACTTGGAACAATTAAAAGGAAATCTTATCAATAAAGGGAAAATGCACCGTGAGAATTATTTTGTACTGAAGCTATTGCGTAAGTAGATAACATTTGAATAAAATTGAGTATAAAAGGCAGTGGTTGGGAAGGACAAGACAGAGAGAGACTTAGACACACTCCAACAGTAAAGGTCGCAGCCCTTGGTTACACAGCGGGCCTTTATTGTATTATAAATTTGTCATATAATTAAATAAGCCAAAATAGTAAAGGTCGCAGCACTGGTTTACACAGCGGGCCTTTAACTATATCTATAAATTTAAATAAAATTATTAATTACTCTTCTCCACATCGATACGTGGAAAGCACGGTACTACTGGGCGTAATACAACACGAGTATATAAGGTACACCAAGGTAAAGTTCAAAGTCGGCTGCCGGATGTCTGTATTGCCGTTTTGCCAGTCCCACTTGGGAGGAGTCGTTATGCCAATGGAGAACACTTACGAGTAGGTTCTGTTCTAAGTTATCAGGTAAACGGCGATAACAATATCCTACATACTCGTAGATAAGCATCGATTGGCTCAAATAGAGATAATACTGTGCAAGATTTTTTGAATTCCACGACAGTTGTGCGTCCGCCATTATTAAGTTAAATGACGGCGTCAGAAAAAGCATATGTACATGACAAAGCACGTGATCTCGTACCGCCATGTTCACCTCACGTCATTGGAAAATTCAGTCTGGAAATCGATAGAAGCTCAATTTGAAGCCAACATATTTCAACGGTTATAAGACGGTGAAGAAAAATAAAGTTTATAAAAAAATGAAACGCAATTTACATCAAGAAAATAATTCGCTTAATACTATTTGTATACTTTTCACATCCTAATTGTTATGAGACTTCAGCCATCAATTTTTTTTAAATCGATGAAATTTTAATGTACTTATTGTACCACGTGCCAACGTGAAAGCGAATGTCGAAAATGTAGTAATGTATTTCTTTTTTTATCCGGATATTAAAAGATGAACATGACCTGAATTAAAAAACTTATGTGTAGACATACTCGTACATACATATTTCTAAAGCCCAACTTTAAAAACCGGTTACAACAATATCATGATAATGATATTAATAATATTGAGCCCTTATTGATATGCATATCAGGTACAGTGTAGATTTATTAACATTGGATATATCAGGGAGTTCCGTCTATCCCTTTCACAAGGAGAATTTCCTCAGGTTTGGAAAACCTCCTTCATAACCCCGATCCACAAGAAAGGATCAAAGAATGAAATAACCAACTATCGTCCCATCGCTAAACTCTCCCATATACCCAAACTCTTCGAAAGTATTTTGTATGAAGCTCTAAGCTTCCAATGCAAATCACTTATTTCCCCTAGACAACATGGCTTCTTAAAGGGTAGGTCAACCACCACAAATCTCGTTGAATTCGTATCCTTTGCCCTCTCTGCCCTAGAGGATGGCAATGAAGTCGATGTAGTTGCAACCGATTTTAGCAAAGCCTTCGATAAAATCTCTCATCGGTTAATTATCTTTAAATTGTCTGCCCTCGGCTTTGAACCCATATTGTTAAAATGGATATCCTCTTACCTCGAAAACCGTTTTTACAGTGTTCGTTTTAGGTCAGCCCAGTCCGCTCCATTTTTGGCCACCTCTGGAGTTCCACAAGGCAGCCATCTCGGTCCCCTTCTTTTTATATTAACCATAAATGATCTCGATATGATCATCAAACACTCGTCTGTCTCCCTTTACGCCGACGATACCAAATTTTTCAAAACCATTTCCTCTCCCCATGACTCTTTCCTCCTTCAACAAGATCTTGATAGTTTCTCGATCTGGTGCCTCAAAAATTCTTTGGAACTTAACATCGCCAAATGCCAATCCATCACCTTCTCACATAAGCGGAACCAATCTCCTCCCCGACTCTATCTTCTCCATAACCAACCTATCTCCTGCGTACAGTCTCTTCGCGACCTCGGCATTTTGTGTGACAGCGAGCTCAACTTCCGTTTACATATGGATGAGATAATCCTCAAAGCCAACTCTGCACTAGGTTTTGTAAAACGGTGGTCCAAAGAATTCACCAACCCATACGTGACCAGGTCCCTCTATATTACCTTTGTTCGCCCCCTCCTAGAGTACGCCAGTCAAGTATGGTCCCCATATCATCGTGTTCATATCTCGAGAATTGAAAGCATTCAGCGTCGTTTTCTTCGATTTGCTCTTCGAGGTATGCCCTGGGACGATCCTTTTAATCTGCCCCCCTATCAAAATCGTCTCAACCTTATCAACTTAAACACCCTCGAAGATCGCAGAGATGCAGCAGACTTTCTCTTCATTCATCGACTCCTTTCAGGTCACGTTGAATGCGCGTCCCTTCACAACTCCATTTTCATCAACACTAACCCTCGTAATCTACGTACCCCTCGACTCTTCTATCTACCAACCCACCACACCTCCTATGGCGCGAACGAACCAATCTCCCGTATGCTACGTCAAATCAACTCAAACCCTACCGTCTTTGACTTTCACCGCACCACTTCCTACCTGAAATCTGTTCTCCTTCACCACTCCAACCAACCTTAGTTTTAAGTTTTAGTTTAAGTTTATTGTTTAAGTTATAGCTTGTATTAAGCCGAATAAATGGGGGCATTCGCCCCCACCAAAATTAAAATTAAATTAAATTAATGCGTCGAAGGCTTTAAGGGTAGATTCATTGACATATTTTGAAAAAAAATCCTATGGGGGTGTCGAAAATGCATTCCTACCTAGATACAGAGCCATTGCAGTGTTCCTACTTAAAAAAAAAACGGGTGTATCCCGCCAAATCGGAGCCACATTACTGCTTGACACCTAAAAATCAAAATACAATAACTGTCGTTTTTTTAAACTCATTATTGCAAGCGCCCTAATTCTTTACATTCATCCCAGCTCAAGCCATATAGTGAAACGTCTTTTAGAGCCACTGATCGCTAAATGATTCGTCACCAGCATAATTTATATCCGATATGTCGCCACCGAGTCCCATTTTCTACCATCACTTTGGTTAGCTTACAATCTGCGATTCTCTCTGTTTACCCCTCTTGATCTGTTACTTTGCATGTGAAATTAACGTCCCGTCACTATTCCAAGAACTCCGAGATTCCGAGCAAACAGTCTAAACAGTCTAAACAAATACACAAATCCATATATGTACGAGTATATGGGTACTCGTACTATAAATCACTTTAGACTTACAGCTTCTCGAGTTCAGTCATCTAATGGCTTTATGGAGCCACCTTCATTGTAATCTTCGGTTGACATTTCCACAATTCGAAGGCGGGCAATGGGAATGGTCAATGGAAAAACATCTGAAACTGAAGAATGCGACTAAGTGTCAAGTGCAGACACATCACAAATGTTTACCCTCGGACACCTCTTCTGTCCAGCTGCTGGTCTGATTGAAATGATCATAATAATCCATTCTGCACGATCTCGCTGGTAATTATCGAGGCACATACGAGTAGATGCCTCGGTTTGACGTGCTTAGTGATTGACTACCATACCATAGCACCACCGCCGACACCGCCCGCACTCGAATTTCCATGGCAACAGTCGTAAGCCTGAGAAGTGCATTTGAATGCTAACTACTAGAGCATGAGCAACTTAGTGGAGGCGGTTTCAAAGAGGTTTCAAACAAAGTCTAACGCTGCTCTGTTTTGATTCCTGTGTAGTAATAAATTAGTGTGCAAAAATTTATTTAAGATCAAAAGTGAGAAATTATGACGGCAAAAGAACGAAGTCTGGGTAAGAATTCTTCTTTATACACGTATGTAGTAGTTTAGTGCTCTCACATCTGTTATTCTGATATAGGAAAGATTTGGTGTAGTCAATTTTCTGAGGTAAGTAACCAGACCGTCATACCTGTACCTAGTCGTATATATCTTTGTTTACACAGTATAAAATTGATTTTCTTTTTGTATGGGGTTACTGATATGTCACGCGCTCAAACTATACCTATTAAAGGATCGATTGGAAAAGTATGTAAACATGAATAAATTTTCCATTGCGGCAGGTAGAACAATAAAGCCCTGTCAAATATATGTATTTGTTTAAATAAATCACAAAGATTTGTAAAATCAAACCAGATAATTGATTAGAGATTGAGATTTCCCACATTGTCATCTAAAGTATTATAAAAGCTAAAAAATATAGGTATTTCGGCAAAATTTTAATTGAAAACTTGAGTGCCTGTTGCTTTTAACAATCACTTGGCTATGACTTGAGTTTCTATTTCTTTTTGGAACGAATCATCCGATGACATTTTTTAGCACAAAATATAAGCTATCTAATATCACAAATAACATAGATATCGCATGCAGAGCAAAAAAAAATTACCACTTTTTCAACGACAATAAAATTCTCAAACTTAAGGGTTGTTGCATCAATTCGGTATGAAAGCATTTTAAGTTCTATACTCGTGGTTATCAACCATCCTCCACTGTTTTGTAACTTCGATATACACACAGTGTCGCCAACATTTGAAATTTTTTCCCCCCAAAAGTGATGTAAAAACCCCCTAAATTTAAGGCAAAACCTCCTAAACTGGCATTTATAAAATTTGTAGTTTTTTTAAGTGTAGATTCTGTAATTTTAAATAAATTAAAATACCTTAATAAAAGCTTAAATAAACTATGATTTATTACACATAGGTAGTTTTAAAAGAATTTAAATTACACATATTTTTTTCCTATTTCGTTTTGCTGCAAGGCTTTATTTTGTTTTACGTCTAAATCGATTTTGCAAACGAACATACGAGTACATATGTATATGTACAAATGACAGACTGCGTCGCTGCCCGCTGGTGTTTAACTGGTTCGGTACACTGTGGTGTGTTTGTATGTATATATTTATTGTGGAGGCACATCGTACATACATATACATATGTTGTATATATTTTAAGAAGGACGACAATGTCGCTTTTGTTCGATTTTATTTTTCAACTAGCTGTTCGCCCGCGGTTTCACCCGCGTTAAATTTGTACGCCATTTCTTTCCTTTTCGTAAGCCTGTGACATGTGCTTTTAAAAAAACGCAAGCACTACGATATATTTAAACGGTCTAAAGTTTCTTGGTGAAACGCTCAACTAAACTTTACATACGAAATTGACAAATCATAACAAACAGTGACTTCTTTAGATGGCACGTAAATAAGTTTTTGAGTGGAAGATAACAGATGTAAGAACAGAGAAAAAAAGTAGTTTTTCACTTTGTATCAGCCTGCGCTATGCAAAAGGAAGGGTAATGTGTTATCAGACTATATAAATTAAAGATTTATATTTTTAATTCATAAAAAAAACTTTATTTTTCGGACAGCGATTCTGTCCATTCAAAATACAACTGAGTTTTCCTAACAAACAGTAATACCTTAAATAGTACCAATTAGCTGATTCTGCAAGTTGTTGGTTTCCACAGCAAAGGTGTTTTGTGCATTGGTTGCAGGTGCTTGGTATGCAGGTATCTGGTGACATTAACGGGAAATAGACTGCGCGTGTTGGGATTATCGTCTGCACTGGCTCTGGTGACATCATGAGAACTGCGCGTGATACGAAATTGTGTGCGCGTGTTGCTGACTTTTGTATAATATTTCGTTAACTCCTCCACCCTTAAATGTGAACGTCCCGGTTCACTTAGAAAAATGGAATCTGGTTTATGCGGGATGTTGCTGGCCTTGATTGCGATGGAGAGCTTTTGACTACTTCTATTGGTTCTGTAACCTTTTCGTCTTTTATGTTATTATTGCTCACTGGCCTCATTTTACTCATTGTTTTCTTGAGAATGACCAATATGATACTCGTAACTACAAAGCTAAGAGCCGAGCCCAAAAATATCATCGTGCTGGTTTTGATGTTTCTCTTTAGCAGCTGGATGTGCTGGGTGTTATGAGTGTGCAACTGCTTAATCATCTCTAATGAGAGCAGTTCTTCCATTTCGGGGTTTATTGAGGTAGGTTGGCGGATTGCCGGTAGTGGAGCAAAGTCTGTAACTTCAACTGATTTGAACGTTGTTTTCCCAATTTTAATGCTAGCGTTATGATACTTTATAGGATATGTTCCGTTTAATGACACCTGATCTCCATTGATTGTTATAAGGCCATGGTATTGGTTGAGGAATAGAATGTCGGCTGATATTTCTTCAACTGGTTGTATGTGCTGGCTATTGATGACATTACAGCTTGCTTGAAGGCTTCTTACTAAGTTAGGAATAGGGTAGGGCGAGGAGGTTCTGACACGTTAACGGATATTGTCAAAAAATTAGAACTTGCTTTAACAAACAAAGTTCTATTTACATCAAATTAACTTTATTAGGGTTTAAGCTTATACAAAAACAATTTTTAATACTTGAATTACTTACCATATCAGAGTTTATTATTAATTTATAAAAGAAGAAAAAGTGACGAAACATCCTACTCTGTAGGAGGTTCCGACATTTAAGTAGGAGGTTTTATCATGACATAGGAGGTTCCGACAGTTCGAAAAAAATTTAAAGATATATTATAAAAACAAAAACAAATATACATATTTTTTTTGGTTTTAATGATCTTTATAAAAGCAATAAAACAAGAGATAGTAAACAAAACAAAACGACAATAACACGTAAAAAAAAAAACAAGAAATTCAGTCATTAAAAAATAAACTTAAATCAAATTTTAGTTCTTATTTAAATAAAGTAAATACCATTTCAATTTTTAGTTTTTTTTTTTTAAGTTATTAAAAGCAGTCTTTAAATTATAAATTAATGGAACATAATAAGAAAATTAACGAACATCTAAATCACCAAAGTTAAGATCAAAACAGATTTTATTTTTGGACCTGGATGTTCCCGGAAGGTCTTTTGGATTCGTCAATTTAGCCACTATGTCAGATCTCATTGCTATTCCTTTATCTTCAACTACAGGTTCATAAAAATAGTTGCCATTTTTTTGCCGACGATAGTATTTAATAAAATAACACATCACCGATTTCATATCTACATCTTCAACTCTACCGATATAATAAAAAGGTTTTTTGTCTTCGAATTTGACCAGAATAAAGTCACCAATTTCAGCATTAATATCTTGGGAAAATGTGACATTCTTGGTAGGCTCAACGTCTACCTCTGCATCACTATCTATACCAAATTCAAGAGATTGATCCGAATTTCTAACACTATAGGTTTCGCTTTCGGAGGAGGATGATGCAAGCACTTTTTTTACGTGTTTTGGCTTTGTAACTCTTTTCTTTTCCACAATCCCTTTTTGTTTCATTTTTTTTGTTTTTGTTCGGCTAGTTCCACAATTCTATTTTTTTCGGGTGTGTCGGTATAAATCCGTGATTTAGAAATTTTGCTAAGATTCTTTTTCTTTGAATTCATTTTCGGGTAAGGCCGAATCACTTCCGGTGTAAGGTGCTGATAGGTACCATTTGAATTCTTCTGCGCATTTAGACTTGGCGATACAATTTTTACTGGGCTGTACCCCGTTTCTTCAATCTTTAGAAAATCAAAGTCCTGGAAAATAGCATCATTCATCGGAAATATTCCAGTTGTTGAAAACCCTTTTATAATATTTTCCGGGGAAAATGCTTTCAAGAATGGCTGGCAAGCGATTTCCGCAATATCATTAATTCCAATTATACGACCCGGATTATTGACAAGAAAATTGTTGAATGCTGACTTACAGTATTTCTTAAATGGTCCAAACACTGATACATCAAGAGGTTGAAGCTTGTGTGATGTGTGAGGTGGAAAGGATAATAAGATAATGCCATTCTCTCTACAAAAAATTATAGAATCGAGTCCACAATGCGACACATGATTATCCAATAAAACCATAATTGGATCTTGAATTGAACACCGAGTTTGTTTTGCAATGTGTTCCAAAACTTTCGGAAAGAGCTCAGAATTCATCCAACCACTTTCTGCTAATAAGGAAATCGATCCGGGAACAGCACCTTTGAGTAATGCAGGATTAGTCCTTTTTCTTGGGTAAACAAATGCTGGAGGGATATGGTTCCCAGCTGCATTCACTATTGCAACCATAGTAACTAATGTCCCCCTTTCAGCAGAAGCAACTTGGGAAACAGTCTTCTTCCCTTTTTTAGCAATGACCTGGTTTCGTAATTTAATTAATAGATAGTTTAATTAATAGATAATTTAATTAATAATAGTGCCACGTCCTTAAATGTTTTTTGTATTTTTTGTGTTTTTGTAAATTTGTTTGTTTTGTAATGTTTTGTTAATGTGTAAGTGTATTTTTGTTTAAGATTAGTCTACTAACAACAACTAACAACGCACTAAGTGATGAGACATTTGTCCGAAGCAACAGCTTGCTATAAGCTCTCTTCGGCATTATGTGATAGTGTGATAGGTAGGTAATCATATCGTTATCTTGAAAATTAATATTACCTTTGGGGACTCTAGAACTGTTGTAATTCCAGTCTCGTCTAAGTTATAAATTCTTTCAGGACCAAACATGTACTTGCAGTATACATTCCTTAGGTTTTCAAAAAAACCATCAACAGCGACTTTTGTAAATCCGAAAAGACGAGCTGCGCTTGTGTTTTCCGGCTTTCGAAGACTTACTTCTAAATTTCTTCTCATAAATCCTTGCAGCCAAACTTTTCCAGCCATTTTATCCCGATCCCAATTTGATGGATGGTTAATATGGTTGCGAACAACATATTGGTACAAAAATTTTTTGGACATATCCAAAGTAAGCCCATGATGAAGGCTTGAACATTTTTTTAAATAATTCGCGAGCTCATTTTCTTGTTGTTTAGTAAGGATTTGAGAGCCTGAGTGCTTACTGCTGTATATTCTGTCCAATGGGACAGAATCGGCTTTTTTAATACGGGACAAAATTGTGGTTCTTTTTACGCCGTATTTTTTGGCGGCACTGGAAGCCGTTTCCTTTTTTTCAAGTACCGACTTCACGGCTTCTAGCATAGATTTTTCATCAAATATCTTTTCAGGATTCTTTCTTTTATAGATATTTGGCATTTTTAATGAAAATTTATACAGTTTTAATATAAAAAAGGGAAAAATTACAAGCAGAGTTAAAGGAGGAGGTTTCGACATTTTGACTAAACCTCCTACCCAAAACATGTCGAAACCTCCTTTAACACTTGCAAATTTATAAATTTCTTCAGAAAATTTTCACCCAAGTATTAACGTCTAATGGTTATAACTATGAAAAAGGGTTTACTTACTTTACTTTATTATCAACACAGCACTTTAAAAAAACTTAATACAAAAAAAATATCACTTACGAACTTACGAAACAAAATTACATCTGCACTTCACAAGAAACAATACGCGAATGAATTTGTTACACTGACAGTAACTGAGCGGTATAGAGGAAAATAGTAAGGCATGCTTTCAGGCATTGGGTATAGGATATTGTTATTTCAGTCAAATTTCAAATAAGTGAGAAATTTGAGTTTGATGAAACCTCCTACATGTCGAGACCTCCTCGCCTTACCCTACATTTTGTGTTGCTTATGTTAACAATGTTAGAATATGAACAAATAGACAGTTTGTTAATTGCTTTACATGGGGTACTTATACCAAAAATTTCGCTTTTACATTTTACTATTTCGTTATAGTCTGTTTTTATTATAGTATCGTTTTGCTTTATTGCTTTTATTATTTTTTTTTCACAAATTTCCTCATTTACAATCGGTAGACTTACAATATAAATTAATGTATAGTTATTGATTGCGATTTTAACTTCCGAAAATTCTATTGCTTCTTCTATATTTTTAAAAGGTATTTGCTTATTTTCTATGATTTCTTTAATTTTATTTATTTCCATATTTGATAGAATGTAGGAATTAATTATATTGGCCTTTGCCCAGTGCAAAGCATATCCAATATTTGTAATTTCATCTTTTATTAGGTCTAGTTTATATTTGATACTAAATAATAATTCTTCTAATATTTTTTCATTGGCTTTATATGTTTGTTTATCTCATTTGTTTCCTTTGTTACCTCATTTATTTTATCTATTATTAATTTATTTATAATGACTTGCCTGTTATTGTTTTCTAACACATTATTCATTTTTTCTTGTATAATCTGGAAGTCATAGCTATCTGGGTTTCCAGATATCCACTTCCAGGCACTTCCTATAAAATCTATTGATCTTTTACTTTTTGGTTGATCGGGAATAAGCCGTTTTATGTGGGATCTGATAAAGGATATTTCTTCGGAAAGGAGGTAGAAATTGGAATTCGAGGTTTGGAAATTCGCTTTCACAGATGATTCTATGGCGTCTATGACTTGTATGTATTTGGAAAGATCGATCTCGTGTACTAGTTTGAACGTTCCTGTCTGTAGTCGGGTTGTTCCAGTATTTATTGTCAGTAGTCGAGAGTTAGTATAGTCCAGTATTTGTACGTTAGCTAGGTAGACAGGTATAAGGTATCTGGAAGAGAGAGGAAAGAATGGAGTGTACGTTAGACCTTTATATGCGATTTATGGACTTCTCTACCCGATTCGGTGAGCACTGTTGTCTTCTTATTTACCTTTACGGGTAACTGGGGGGTGATAAGCCAAGTCTTTTTCTTGCTTTACCTTCAATCTTTTTTTGTTCTCTGAGCGGGATTTTTCTATTTGGGAGTGGTCGGAACCGATGTTTCTGCTAAAGAAAAGATCAGCTGGTCTCCTTTTTGTGACGGAGTGAACCGAAAAGTTATATGCATTTACGCCTGCTTCTAATAATTCCGTGAAGGATTTGTGTACCTGTTCTTTTTTCAAGCATCGCATGATCTCAGCAAGAGTCGAGTGAAATCGCTCTACTTGGCCATTTGATGAACTCGTATAGGGAGGTGTTTTATGTATCTGTATACCAAACTCATTTTCAAGCATAAAAGATATCGGGATAGAATTAAACGATTTTTCATTGTCAAATACTATGGTTTTCGGAATACCATATGCGAAAATTATGTCTCTAAGCGGTTGTCTAATGTCCTCAACAGCTTTTGATTGGATTCTCTTTACCTGAGCGTATTTAGAGAATTTGTCTACTGAAGTCAACGCTAGGTTGCCTTCAGTGGAGAAAATGTCCACATGTATTATTTGGCCTGGATACTCTGGTATTGGCGTGGCCTGAATCTCAATCTTGTCTGGATGACGGTTATATTTGTTCTCTTTACAGATCGAGCAAAGTTTTGCTATTCTTTTGATTTTACGTGACATGGCTGGAAAATAAAATTTTTCGAGAATCTGCACTTTATTTTCACGCTCGTTTCTATGAGCACGTTGGTGGGTATTTATTATTATTTCTTCCTGTCTATGGTCATCTACAACGTCTTCAACTAAAGTTCGGGAAAATCTTATGCGATATTTAGTGAAATATTCTTTATAGATTTCCTGAATCAAACCCATTACTCGTTCTTCTGTTTTAATACAGTTAGTTACTGCTGGGTTTAGACGTGCCTTTAAAATGTCAATCAAATTATTATTAGTGTAGAAACGTTTTCTAATTATATGGCGGTGGTAGGAAGGGAATACTATTTGAAATTGTTGGCTAGGGTTATCTCCGGTGTTAAGGATAATTTGGTTCTTGAAAACGTTTATGGGACAATCCACACTGAATATTAAGTTCTCAGATGAACTTTCATCACTGTGTATTGTTGGTGTAAGACTATTTATTCCTGAACGTATTGGAGGTCTGGAAAGTGCATCGGCAACGACATTCATTTTGCCTGGTTTATACCTAATCTCATGATTGTATTCTTCCAAAAGCGCTTTCCACCTTTTTAATTTTGTATTGCTATTCTTGTTGCTTAAGGAGTAGGTAAGGGGTTGGTGATCAGTGTATATGATGACTTTCGCTGAACCGTAAAGGTAATTCCTCAGCGTGTTAAGAGCCCAAACGATGGCGAGCATCTCTTTCTCGTTCGCCGCGTAACCTTCTTCAGTTTTGTTTAATGTTCTTGAAATGAACATTATCGGCTTGTTGTCCTGGGCTAAAACAGCGCCTATGGCATAATTTGAGGCGTCTGTCACCAATTCGAAGTCTTTTCTGAAATCTGGGTACATTAGCATGGTGTCTTCTGAGGTTAGAGAGTTCTTGAGTTTTTGGAATGCTCCTTGGCTTCATCTTTAAGATGGATGGGTTTTTTACTTAAGAGGTTTTTGGACAAACGTCCATTTCTCCTCTTAGAAGTGTTGTTAAGGGTTTCGCCAGTTTGGCATAATCCCTAATGAATCGGCGATAATACCCTGATAGTCCGAGAAAGGAAGTTCTTTCAGGGTTTGTGGATATGGTACATTTTGTATCGCCTTTACTTTGTCCGGGTTGGTCTTTATTCCCTGAGATGAGATAACAAATCCCAAAAATTCTGCATCTTGTTTGTAGAACTCGCACTTATCAAGTTGTACCTTCATATTTGCGCTTTGCAAAGTGCGGAAAATTGTTCGGACGTTTTGCTCGTGTGTTGCTTCATCTCGACTAAAGATGATAATGTCATCTATATAAACGTAGCATATTTTGCCAATATTTGAAAAAACTTAAGTTTTACATCTTTCAATCCGAATAGGTTAACAAAGGTGTGGTGGCTTATCAAGATATTACCACCAACGGAATTGGCGTAAAAAGGGGTTTCATTGGGAAAAGAATTTGTAATGAGAGAAGATTGAATGTAATTCTTTTTGGAACCCGTATCAATAAGAATTTTTAAGATTTTTCCCTCCTTCGTTGCGCACTCGAAATATGGCAGCGAGGAGTCGGTTAGTCTAAAAAATGTATATCGCTCAGTTCAGCTAACTGTTCCGTCTCGTCATAGCGTTATTGTGACTGCTCAACGTATTCTTGAAGCGTCTCGCCGTTTCCTTGGGCGTCATTTTCTATAGTTTGCGCGTATTGTTCCATTTCATATTGTACTTCTTCTTCTGGTGATACCGACTGGGTATCAACGTGGTAATTTCTTTGTAGTTTTGATGGCCTTTTGGGAGCTGGTGGCCAGTTGCCACGCTGTGGTTGGTTTACATTTGTTCGGATTGTCAACGTATCGATTGGCTCTGGAGGAGGTTGTCGTGGAGCTTGAGTTGTAGAAAAATGCTGATTTTGCGGAATGCTTTGTTTCTGATATTGCTGGAATTGGTTTTGGTTGTTCGGTTGTCTTTGAGTTCCTTGATGTGGTGCTGACCTCTGATTGGCGTATTGCTGATGGGCTGTTCGCTGAAGGTGAGTTAATTCGGGGTAAAATGGTTGACGATTTGGTGCGGAGTGATTATTGTGACTTACTCGTCTTTGTGGAAGTTGCGGTGGCTCTGGATGGTGAAGTCTCTTACTGGAGTTGTTATTAGCCATTGCATATTGTGATCTATAGCTTTGATTTTCTAGCTTTAGGCACAAGTGAAGAGCTTGAGGTAAGTCCACAGGCTCTCGGATCCCGAGGAGTCTGAGGAGATCACCTTTAAGGCCTCTTATAAACGTATCGAGAACCTTATCTCGATAGGTTTGCATTAGCAAGCTAAGGGACTCGTTAGTCACGTCCATACAGGATATTTTATTTAGTATCAAAGATAAATGAGCGTAAACCGCTTGCTAGAACTCTTGTATAGTCATTTGGCCTTGAACGAGCGAGGTCATTTGGTACTCTAAGGTACCTAGATCTCGCTTGTCTGCGTAATGCAGCGTCAAGCATCGAGAAATGCAGTCCCAGTCCAGAGGAGTGTTGTACGACTCAAGGACATGGTCCGCGTTTCCTACTACCTTGTTTCTGATGACATTCAAAATGCCAAAGTATTTGGGTGATCCTTGGATCATTGGATCGTAAATTTTCAAAATTCTTTCCACGCTCTTACGCCAAGAGCTGACTTCGCCCGGTTGCCCGGAGAATTCACGTAGGCTACGCACTACGTCGGGAATTTTGTCCAGTGCGTTAATGTTATTAATTTGTTCAGGTAGTATAGATTGATCATTTCCCGTAAACTGATCCGCGTGCGGATTCATGATCGAGTGAATTATTGATATACCTTCGGTCCGTAGAACATCATAGATCATCGTAGCGATAAGGGTCTGAAGGGCAGGAGTTGATACTGGGGTTGCATCAATTTTTGTCCTTTGATGAGAGGTACTTGGGTTATCTTGGGAAGGGTTAGATTCGGCAGAAGGATTAATCACGGATGGTCGTAAGATATTATTGTTAGCCATCTTTAGTTTTTTGTTCAAAGATCAAAGACTAAGGTATAATAATGCTAAGTAATTATTTAACAGGTTACAGGTAATATATGAATATGAATAAAGATATAAGTTTAAACTGTAATTTGTGTGTTTTTTTAATTGTGTTGGAAGTAGGATATTATAAGAGTTATGAGGAAAAAAATTCTTAATTATTTACTTTCCAATTAGAAATAATTTTTATACATTCGTATTCTAAAGTATTTTGTAATTCGTAAATATGTTCAATTATAGATTGTCAAAATATTTCTGTTCACACTTAATTGATTTATAATTCGTTTTTTTATTGAAATCTTATTCTAATTCGTAAGATTATAAATTCTCAAAGTATTAGATATAATTTCTGTTCACGCTTAATTGAATTTTTTTTTATTAAAATCTTATTACTATGCTTACATAAAAATCAGAATCTTCATTCTGGATGCAGGGCGGCTGACTGATGTGTCTCCTTTTTGCTTTTGTCGCAAGCTACTTAGAGGCCTCTTTTCCCTGGCTGACGTTGTTTTATTCAGGCACTACTTGAGGGCACTTTTAGCACTACTTGAGGGCTTTATTTTATTTGTCGTTATTTTTTCGACCTTTCCTGGGCACTACTTGAGGGCACTTTAGCACTACTTGAGGGCTTTATTTTATTTGTCACTACTTGAGGGACTTCGTTATTTTTTCGACCTTTTCTGGGCACTACTTGAGGGCACTTTAGCACTACTTGCGGGCTTTACAGAGTCTTTTGGGACCACGGTTTTCACTGGTAGGTTTGCACTTTACACAGGGTTTCACTGTATGCACTACTTAAGGGCTTTTTTACAGATTTAAAGTCACAAACTTGAACTACTTTAGGGCTTATTGTTATACCAGCTACTGGACCGCGATCCCTGCTCGGGCGCCAATTAAAGATTTATATTTTTAATTCATAAAAAAAAAACTTTATTTTTCGGACAGCGATTCTGTCCATTCAAAATACAACTGAGTTTTCCTAACAAACAGTAATACCTTAAATAGTAACAATTAGCTGATTCTGCAAGTTGTTGGTTTCCACAGCAAAGGTGTTTTGTGCATTGGTTGCAGGTGCTTGGTATGCAGGTATCTGGTGACATTAACGGAAAATAGACTGCCCGTGTTGGGATTATCGTCTGCACTGGCTGAAGGTGTTTGATGCGCAGGTATCTGGTGACATCATGAGAACTGCACGTGATACGAAATTGTGTGCGCGTGGTGCTGACTTTTGTATAATATTTCGTTAACTTATATTAATGTTTGTTCCTTTGTGGCACTCTAGAGACAAAACGCGTGGGCCGATTTTGATGGTTCTTACATCTATCGATTTGTCGTAATCTTGCGCGTGTCATTGAAGACATGATATTGATCAAAATTCAATTTTGTTACACTATAGTATGTTTGTTCTATATTTAAAAAACCCGACTGAGTAAAAATGGACTTTAAATATGAACTAAAAGAGAAAAAAAACAAGCCCAGAAATCTAGAGTTCTGTTAAATAACCAAGGGCAACAAGGCTTTAAGGGTGAGGTAGTTTTTTTTGCCCAGCAAGCAGAGGCAATTGCTGAACAACTCTTAATTTCAATTACAAGTGCTGGGATGATAATAGGGGCCATTATTGGGAATATTTGAGCTGGTCTATATATAGATACGTCATAAAGCTCGTGGTGGAGACTATTACGTCACCAGCAGAAGTTGAATTGAACCACTGTTCCCAAGGAATTTCACCAAAATGTCAAACCAAAGGAATTTTGTTATTGACTAAATTTTTGTATTGCATACGAGTATATAAAAGGAAAGAGCAATAAACGAATTTAACACATTTCAACCAACAAGTCACAGTAAATGAATCTTTTTTAATTTTAATCTCGTATTTTATATTATCAATAATAATATTGAAAATGGATAATAATATTGAAAAAATTGAAAAAAGATGTAGAAAATTTTGCGAAGAGAGGTTTCAAAACTCGCACGGCTAATTATTTTTCTGGTAGATTGTCTGGTTTAGAAAAATTTATGGATTTGTCTACAAAATTGTTTGAGGAGTACAATAGCAACATTTAGATGAAATTGGAGAGACTTATGATCATATAAGGGAGTTGTATTTTGATTATAGGGGAGATTTGTTAGATTGTATGGACTAGGTTCAGGTTTCTACGCAGAAGGAAGATGATGCAACGGCAGAATCAACCGTCACATCAAGAAGGGTAGACATCAAATTACCTAAAATTAGTTTGCCAACCTTTTCCGGCAGTTACGAAACTTGACGAGCTTTTCGAGACTTCTTCATTTCGCTTATTCATACTAAAAATTACTTATCAGGGACAGAAAAAATCCACTACCTCAAGACAAGTGTTGCAGGCGAGGCCGAGAAATTATTAGCGCATCTGGGTATTGATAGAGGGAACTACACTAAGGCATGTGATATTCTCACGGATCGGCATGAACACGAGCGGTTTTTGGTTAATTCCTACTTAAGGTGTTTGTTCGTTAAGGCAACAATTTCACAAGAGCGAGTCCCTTCCGAGTCAATCAAGGGACTTCTCGACACATCAACGGAGGTAATGCACAGTTTATCGAACTTGAATGTGCAGGTTCAATACTGGGATGTCCTGATAATCTTCGTGCTTTTTCGTGCAGAAATTGCCGACGAAAACTCAACACCTGTGGGAACAAAGGTTAGGAACGAAACCAAATAGCAAGGCACTGCCTACCTTTGCAGAGTTCAAACAATTTCTTAAAGGCAGGTTTCGAACACTAGAAGCCGTCAACTAGCAGCAGTCGCGATCATCAGATTCATCACGTAATTGTCCCAGTAAGACTAATTTTCATGTCCATGCCAATTCCAATTAAGTATACCAGATCAACAGTCGTTCATAGACCTCGACAGTGGACAGACGTGTTGACGTGTTCGGCTTTTACATAAGTAAATTGTGATCCAGTGCCATTTAAAGACAATTAGTTGCAATAAAATCAATCCCCTCGGTATCCCAGTGGCTAACGGCGTCGGCCATCGAAACGTGGAATACGGGTTACGGGTTCGATCCTAGTCAAACTTTGGAACTTCTGTTTTCTTTTTTTCGTTTTTTTTTCTCGTTGTGATAAAAAAAAAACAAAAACAATAAATCAAATAACGTGATGGATGGTGGAGAGCGCTCCGCTCTTCCCATAACGGGAGTTGGAAAAGGCAACAATGGTGTTGCCGGTGACGTTGCGAAAGAAATTAAAAGGAGGAGGAGTTTGAGAACCCCTCCTAATCTAATGAAAAAAGAGTGAATGTGCTAACAGAAAATGATGATCATTATGAAGGGGGCAATAATAACTTTGCTTCCCTAGCGTCATCCGAATCGGAAGATGAGGATGAAATGATTAAAGACATTAGCAGCAGCATTGAAAAGCTGCAAGAAAAAATGCTGGCTTGTAAGCTAATGCAAACTGCGCGCAGGCAGAGGGAGCAAGCACAGGTAGAAAGCGCCCAACAAAAAAAGCAACAACAACTGCATCAACAACAAAAACAGCAGCAGCAGAAACAACCACTGCAGCAGACAAAACTGCAGCAGCAGAAACAACAAAAACAGCAGCCACAGAAACAACAGCAGCAGCAGAAACAACAGCAACAGCAGCAGCAAAAGAAGAAGGAGAAGGTGCCTCCTATCAACACCTTTAAATTAGAGGTAAATGCTACCAAGGACCTGTGTAAGTTGGCCATTGGTAATAATTTCAATATTAAGAGATTGGCGAACGATCGCCATGCCATCCACTGTAATACAGTGGAGGGCTACGCGAAAGTTAAAGAGCTCCTAAAGGAAACGACGACGGAGCATTACTCATTCACACCGAAGTGTGAAAAGCGGCAATCGATGCTGCTGAAGGGGTTGGAACCGTCTTCTGATCCTGTGGAGATCCTGGCACTGCTCAAAGAAAAGGAGTGCGAAGGACTCAAGTTTGTAGATGTAAAGCCATTTACCACAGCTAGAGCCAGGCGGGAGAAATGGAGTCTGCCGTTCTTCCTGGTGCAGCTCAGTCCCGAAAGTCGTCTGGATAGTCTAAGGAGTATCAATGTCCTAGACTACCAGGTGATTCACTGGGAAAAATTAAAAAGGAGCGAAGGCGTTATACAATGCGTTCGCTGCCAGAGGTTCGGGCACGCCGCATCGAACTGCCAAATGCAGCCTCGATGCGTGAAGTGCGCAAAGAACCACAGTTCCGAGGAGTGTGCTCTAGGTAAGGACGGAGCATCCGATAGGACGCAGCTCTCAGGCGTGTTATGTGGGAACGTGGGACACACCGCAAACTATCGGGGTTGTCCTAAGTTCGCCGACATAAAAAAAGCAAAAATGGCTCAGCAGCAGAAGGTGGAGGTCAAACGTTCACCTGTTAGATTCCAAACACCAGCCGTCACGTCCCAAATTTCATACGCCCAAATGGCGTCAGGTAGGGGGACTACGGTACAGCAAGCGACTGTTGCTTCTCAGGCGCCAATGCCGAGAACAACGGAAGCTGCACCTAACATGCTAGCCATCTTGCTCGCAATCCAAGAGAAAATGGCTCAGCTGCAAAAGCAGGTGCAAGAACAGGCCAAGCGGGTGGACCAGACCTACGCGCTGCTGCCGGGCTTAACGCAACACATGCCGTAATGGGTACGCACATGGTGGAGCAAACTTTGAAGGTCCTTGCGGTGAGTGTTAATTCACTGATTAGGATCGAACGAAGAGCCGCGATGTTTAAATTGCTGCAAGACCAAACTCCTGATGTGCTTTTTGCTAGCGAAACCAAGCTAACCGATGAGCACAAACTGGAGTACAATAATTATATCGTTAGAAGAAGAAACCGGCCCAGATCCAAACGTGGAGGCGGTGTCGCGATCTTCATTAAAGAAGGTATAAAATTTCACAGAGTGTACAACGGGGTGGTGCGCAGGTTCCGGGTGTTGGAGGCAGTCGTCGTTTACATCCCGCTCCGCAGTGGAAAGCGGCTGTACTTGGCCTCTGTTTATGCACCTGATACTTCACAATCCACCCTATTCATTACAGAGCTCGACACGCTTTTTCGACTTCTGAGGCTGGAATCGGGGGAGATTTATTTTATAATCGGCGGGGATTTTAACGCTAGACACAGAGATTGGGGAAATAATTTGCCAATACTAGAGGGAACTACTACTCGATTGGTGGGGTCAGCACGATGTCATGTACAGACTCGGTTTTAAAGCGACGGATAATCCGTCGTTTTCCCAGAGGCGGGTCTTATTTGGATCTACTGCTGTACGATGAACGCATACGACTGACAGGTACGAATTTACAAACGCTAAAACTGTCTACGCACATTTGTGTATGACAGTGACCATTTGCGGTTTTAGCACCGAAATTACAGTTTCCTAACGAAATTGCGGAATTGGAGGAGTTTGTCCAAAGATATTCTTACAACTACAGTAAAACTCGATGGACACGCTTCTCCGCAACCTTGGCAAGAGCGCTCTCCTCGAACACGCTCCACCCACCGTCCAATAGAATTTGTCAACGAGGAGAATCGACAATTACCTAAACCAAATGGACGAGGACAATTAAACAAACTATGGACACTACAATACCGCGGTATCGACGCACGACTAACGAAGACCTGTTCCGCAATCCTACTATTGACGCACTGCACCGACAGAAAAGTAGACTTCTGACAAGACCTAAAAACTTGTACAGACAGTTAATTGACCGACAAGACCCGGAGATTAGGACACTGAAGTCGTCCGATTAAAAATATTCAAACGCTAATAAAAGAAAATTACAGAATTTCTGTAAGTTTGTATTGGAAAAACAAGGTTCGGGCTGTAAACACCAGCAACCCGAATATGTTTCCGCAAATAAATAAACTATTTTCGGAGAAAAAATCAAAACGACCCTTCAGTGTCTTAAAATAGCCCGGACAACAGACAACGAACGGTTACTGACAATAGCAGGCATTGATCCAAATGAGGCCGCTGATGATGACGACTTCTTTGTGATCGATGATCCACAGGAGAAGGTTGAGGCCATAGGGGCGACTTTCCGGGAAGTATACAAGGCCACTGATACCACTGGCCCTAATTACGACCTGGACAGTCGCGTCTTTGTGCACGACTTCTGCGTTCGAAATGAAATAGAGAACTGGCGATCCGAGGCTCTGGTTTCACCCGGTTTAGCGACGAAAATATGGCAAATAACGTCATTGCCAGAGAGGGTGGCCTACCCCCATTAATTTCGAAGGAAGGACTCCATGAGATCTTCGACACAAATCAGAGCAAAGAAATCAGTGGGGGACCGATGGTATTCCGAATATCGTGCTTCGACATCTTCCTCTAGAAGCGGTGGACATCTACACCACCCTGTTTTAATAATGCAATGAATAATGCACATTGTCCAGCGCATTGGAAAACGGCGGTGGTTCAACCTATCCCCAAAAAGGGAAAGGATATATCCAATCAGGCGAATCTCCGGTCGATAAGTCTCCTTCCGAATATCAGTAAGGTTTTTGAGAAAGTAATCAATAGAGCTCTGTCAAGGTGGTTGAGCACAAACATATAGTTCCGGATAATCAATTCGGTTTTAAGGCGGGACATGATATCTCACATGCCGCGTCTAAACTGGTTTCTGATATCCAATGGAACAAAGGTAGGAAACAGTGCACTGGTGCCTGCCTTGTTGACTTGGAGAAGGCCTTCGACACCGTATGGTTAGAGGGTCTTTTCTATAAGCTGACTAGGCTGGATATCAGTAAAACCACTCTTGTACATTCTTTAAAATATGCTAACTAACAGACAGTTCATAGTGAAGAATGGCGATGTGACTTCTGTTGGAATATTTCAAATTAAAATGGTCTTCAGCAAGGCGCGGTCAATTCGCCGATTCTATTTAACATTTATACAAGCGACTTGATAGGTTCACTTCCCCATACTATTGCGTACGCAGACGATTTGGTAGCGTACAGAACAGGTCCAAAAATCGAGGTAATTAATACTCTCTTGCAGCGTGACTTCGATAAGATAAGACGATTTTGCGATGACTGAAGTTGAAAATCAACTTTCAGAAGTCGGAAACCATTCTCTTTAGGACGCCGTTGTCTGGAGCCTCTAGAGATACCAGAAAAAATTGGCGAAAGTTCTCTATCATTGGACAACACGGAAAACCTCTGACGAAATGTAGTCAGATACCTTGGAATCTGGCTGGATCAGTTTCTGTATTTTTGGCAAAAGTGTAGATGCTGCTCTGGCCAGAGCTAAAGGTGCTTTTGCCCTTACAAAGTTTATAGCAGCCAACTCGATGCGAGGGTAAAGGTAATCTGC
>CASBSA010000241.1:0-13000 GCA_949129095.1 Volucella bombylans | reverse complement strand
TTTGGAAGGAGACTGATCGACCGGAGATTCGCCGGATTGGATGTGTCTTTATTCCATTTGGGGATGGGGTGTACCACCGCCGTTTTCCAATGCGCTGGATAATGTGCATTATTAAACAGGGTGGTATAAATGTCCACCGCTTCTAGTGGAGATGTCAAAACCCAATGTTCGGTATTTCATCGGTTCCCACTGATTTCTTACTTCTTAGCGATTTGAAGATCGTTTGGAGCTCTGCCTTCGTAATGAACGGTGGTAGTACCATTTCATTGGTGATGACATTATTTGCCATATTCTCGTCACTGAACTGGGTGAAACCCGAGCTCTCGAATCGCCAATTCACAATTTCGAAGGTAGAAATTCTGCACAAGGACTCGATTCTCCAGGTCGTGGTTCGGGCCAATGATGTCATTCGCCTTATATACTTCCTGGAAGTCGCTCCTATAGCCTCTACCTTCTCCTGCGGATCCTCGATCACAAAGAAGTCCAGATTACGACTGGAGGTGGGTTAGGCCCGGCAGCAGCGCGTATATTTGATCTAACCGTTTAGCCTGTTCCTGTATTTGACGCTGAAGCTGAGCCATCTGTCCCTGAATAGAGAGCAAGATAGCCAGCATGTCAGGTACAGGTTCTGGTGCTCTAGGCGCTGGGGCCTGAGAAGCTACCTTTGGTTGTTGTACCGTATTTCCCCTACCTGCCGCCATTTGGGTGTAGGTAACGTGGGGAGTAACGGCTGGTGTTTGTGTCTGCACGAGTGGACGTTTAATTTCCACTTTCTGCTGCCGAGCCAGATTTACTCTTTTGATGTATTGGAATTTGGGACAACCCCGATAATTTGCGGTGTGTCCCGTGTTCCTACATAACGGCAAGAGAGTTGGCTTTTTTCTGACTCTCCGTCCTTGCCTAGAACGCATTCTTCGGACTTGTGGTTCTTTCCGCACTTCACGCATCGAGGCTGCATTTCGCAGTTCGACGCGGGGTGCCCGAACCTTTGGCAACGAACACATTGTAAAATGTTTTCGCTCCTCTTTAATTTTTCCCAGTGTACAACCTGGTAGTCTAGGACTTTGATGCTCCTTAGACCATCCAGTTTGCTGTTGGGACTCAGCTGAACCAGGAAGAACGGTAGTTTCCGCTTCTCCCTTTTGGCTCTAGCCGTGACGAATGGCTTAACCCCTACGAATTTGAGCTCTTAGCACTCCTTCTCTTTCAGCAGTGCAAGGAGCTCCTCCGGATCAGTCGACGGTTCTAATCCTCTCAGCAGCATTGTCTGCAGCTTTTCACCTTTCGGTGTGAAGGAGAAGAACTCCGTCGTCGAATCCCTTAACAGGTTTTTAATTTTATGATAGCGCTCCACTGTATTGCAATGGATCGCGTGCCTATCTAAGCTAAGTCTTTTAACAAAATAGTTATTGCCTATAGCCGACTTACATAGTTCTATGGTTTCCTTTAGTTCCATCTTATATGTGTTTATAGGTGGAACTCGTTGTTTTGTAGTGTTTTGTTGTTTCTGCTGCGGCTGTTGTTGTTGTTGCTGCTGCTGTTGTTGTTGTTGCTGCTTCTGTTGTTGTTTTTGTTGCTGCTGCCGCTGTTGTTGTTTCTGTTGTCGTTGTTGCTGTTGCGATTGTTGTGGCTGCTTTTGTTGTTGTGGCTGGAGTTGCTTTTGTTTTTTTTGTAGGTGTTGTTGTTGCACTAATGTTTTTGTGTTCGTTTTCATTGTTAGATGTTCATGTATGGACTGCTGCTGGGCTTGCTGCGTCTGCTGTTGCTGTTGGTTTTGATTTTGGGAGTACTCTTGTGCTTCTCTCCTTCTTCTTGCCATTTGTTTCTCTTTTATGGCTAGTACCCTTTGTTCTAGCATTTTGATACTGCTACTTAAAGATGCCACTTCTTCATCTTCATCTTCCGATTCGGAAGGCGCCAAAGACGCGAAGCTGTTATCACCGAGATAGTGACCTTCACCACCCTCTGAGACATACGAATAGTCGTCTGAATCTTGCCTAGAGCGTAAATTATCTGCTGCCGTTGTCGTTGTGCGCACCCCTTCCTGCGATCCACCAGGCAGCTTTTCAGTGGACGTTGAAAGGGAGGGGCGCTTTGCCAAGTTAGCCTCCTCCTTTTCTTCATCTTCGATTCGGCTACTACTACTGGTTGGTTGGAAGTAGTTGCCAATTCATCGCCCGATTTTTCTGGTGGTTCCGCTCTTGGTCTAGCGGACCGCTCTCCAGATTCCATCGCGTGATGTTGTTTACCACTTTTTTATCTTTATTTATTTTTCAATTAACAATTAAAAAAAAAAAGAATGGAAGATATATTTTATTCGACCCGGAGTCGAACCCGTAACCCTTGGCTTGGTAACCGGGCACATTTTCATTTTCATTTTAAATGCATTTTTATTACCATGAATTCATTAATACTTATACGCTATACAAAAAAACGCTTAAAAATTAGCTTAATTATCTTAAAATTTTCTTATTCTAACTTACTGGCCCCATGCGGGCACTCTAAATTAAATATAATACTTAATCTATGTCTTTCGACGTTTGTTGAGAGTAAAGCAAGCTTTTTTGCTACCCTGTTCTATAAAATTTGAAATAAAACACGGTTTTTCTTCGATGGCAAATATAATTAAAGATATAAATGTGGACACGGTCCTTACACTTCGAGGTTTGGAATAAGAAGAAAAGAAATATTATATTACAACCGGAAGGGTTTAAAGAAAATTACATTTGGAACAACTTAATCAAAATGTAATGGATTAAAAGAACAATATGGAAAGAATTAAACTTCAACAAATTAAAGGAGTAGATTATTATAGCAATATAAGTTAATTAAGCTGTTAGTATTTTAGGTTTAACATTTTCCTCCTCTTGAAGGGACTTAGGTCCTTCAATAGGAAGTCGCCGAATCTTCGTTATAGCACGCTGAGTCTCGCCATTACTAGTCTTAAATGTGACTACCCGCACAATGCCATCTTTACCAGGATGCACTTGAAGCACTCGACCCAATCTCCATTTAAGCGATGGAATATTTTCTTCTTCGATGATAACGAATTCGTTGACAGTTATTGCAGAACCTTCCTTTGCCCATTTGGTTCGTAGCTGAAGGCTTTGCAAATATTCTTGTGACCACCTTAGCCAAAACTGCTGAAAGTAACTCTGCAGCTGTTGGTAGCGTGTAAGAGCTCGGATGTTGTCTTGTTGTAAATTTGGTTCAACGATTGCATTGAGAGCAGTACCAATGATGAAATGACCAGGGGTGAGGGCTTGGATATCATCAGGACTCTCCGACATTGGTGTTAGAGGCCTGGAATTGAGAACAGATTCAATTTGAATTAGTAAGGTATTTAGCTCGGGGTAGGTAAGAGACGAATCTTGTAAAATACGTCTCATATGAAACTTGGCGCTCTTGACTGCGGCCTCCCACAAACCACCAAAGTGGGGAGATCGAGGTGGTATAGTTTTCCAAGCAATTCCATCCGCCGCACACGCGTTGATTATGACATCCCGATTCTCACGCTTAAGAAACATTTGATACAATTCGTGTAGTTGATTACGTGCTCCGATAAAGTTGGTTGCATTGTCGCTGTATATAACAGAGCACAGTCCACGGCGACCTACAAATCGCTTAAGGGCAGCCAAGAAACTATTAGCTGTAAGGTCCTCCACCAATTCCAAATGTACGGCCTTAGTAACGAAGCAAACAAATACCGCGACATATGCTTTAACGGGCTCGGTTCCTCGACGACGGAAATGGATTAGAAAGGGGCCACAGAAATCAACCCCAACAATATTAAAGGGCCTTGACTGCTGCACCCGTGACTGAGGTAGATTGCCCATAAGTTGGTGATTAATTGCTGGTTTAGCTCGTACACATCGAACGCATTGATGCACCACTTTCCGTGTCACAAGTTTGCCACGGATGGGCCAGAAACGATCTCGAATTATGCTTAAAAGTGCTTGAGGACCTGCATGCAGATGCTTGATGTGAAGATGATTTACAAGAGTGGAGGTGAAGAGATGATCTTTCGGCAATAAAATCGGATGTTTTGCGTTGTAATCAAGAGATGAATTTGATATTCGTCCTCCGACACGGAGTATCCCCTCATCATCTAAAAATGGTGAAAGCGATTTGATGTGGCATCTAGAAGATAATTCATTATTGTTAGATAAAATTGAGATTTCCCTTTTAAAATTAGTTAATTGCACATATTTAACTAATCCATGAAGCGCCATGTTTAGCTCGTCGACGTTAGGAGGTCCAAACGTACGTAAATTTTTATTTTTTAATCTTGTATTCATTTTAAATCGAAAAATATAAGAAATGATTCTGAGTAGAGAACAATAATTATTATGAAATTTGATCCTTTGAAGCAGATTTTCTTCAACTTGTACAGTCAAAATGATTTTTATATTTCTTCGCTCGAGCTGTGTGTCCTCGGATGCTAAAATGACGTCTGAAGTGGGCCACTCACTTTCTGCCAAATTTAAAAACGATGGCCCGTTGAACCACAACTTGTTGCTGATTAACACTGAAGGATATGCTCCTCGAGAAATTATATCGGCAGGATTTAATTCCGACACTATATGGCGCCATTGGGAAGCAAAGGTATTTTGTTGGATTACAGATATACGATTTGCCACAAATGTCTGCCAGTTACAAGACTCTTCTGTGATCCACTGTAGCACAATTGTTGAGTCAGTCCAATAGGTGGTATCCTGAAACATTGTACCAAAAATAATCTTTAGTCGTTTAACCAGTTGAACCATCATAACTGCAGCACACAGTTCCAACCGAGGTACGCTAAGCTTCTTTACCGGCGCTACCTTCGATTTGGCACAAAGGAGCTCAACCTTTGTCGTACCGTCCCTGTCGACAGACCGTATATAAATGCAGGTACCATAAGCATCTTCGGAGCTATCAGAGAATGCATGCAGCTGACAACCTTTCGAATGACCAAAAAATGTGCGCCGATTTATTTGTAAGTCGTTAAGCTCATGCAATTTATCCCTAAAATTCACCCAGCGATGATGAAGATCTTGCGGCAATGCTTGGTCCCATGTAAATTTGAGGCGCCATAATTGTTGCATAAAAATTTTAGCGAGAACAATTACCGGGTTAATTAATCCTAATGGGTCAAAGAGGTGTGCTATGTCGGATAGTATAGTCCTTTTCGTAATTGGCCTGGAGGATATAGGTGCTATTTCGTAATGAAAACTATCAGTCTCTGGATTCCATATTATGCCTAAAGTTCTTACTGCATCTCCGTCTTTGATTTTAAAATATTGTTCCCGATCATCTAAAAGTATGTCTTCTAAAAGCTCTCGCGAATTTGAGCACCACTTTTTTAAACTAAAACCGCCTTTGTTTAACATCGTTATCAGTTCTATCTGCAGAGCCTTTAATTCATCAAGAGAGTCACAGCCTGTAAGTAAGTCATCGACATAAAATTCCGTGTTGATGGCCTTTGCAGCTAAAGGAAAGTCGTTTTCTTCATCGACAGACAATTGTTTCAGCGTACGCGTTGATAAGAAAGTGGCAGATGCGGTTCCAAACGTGACAGTGGACAATCGATAAATTTTTATATCTCCAGTTAAATCTCTCCATAAGATGTAGTGGAATTTCCTATCAGCTGGATCTAACTGAACTCGATGATACATTTTTGTAATGTCCGCTGTCATTACAAATTTGTGTATGCGAAATCTCAATACTATAGACAGCAGATCAGGTTGAATAATCGGTCCAACCATCAAAATTTCATTTAGAGACTTCCCAGAACTTGTTTTTGCAGACGCATCGCACACTACACGCAGCTTTGTAGAGGAACTTGACGGCTTAAGAACACCATGGTGTGGAAGAAAGTAGTGGGGTGTGGTGAGGTCCACATCTTGTGCTATCTCCATCTGCGAGCCTTCAATCAATTTACTCATAAATTCGGAGTACTGTGAGCAAAATTCGGAGTTTTTCCGAAACTTCCTTTCGAGAGACAAAAATCTCCTTTTGGCGATATCAAAAGAGTTTCCAAGTAGGTTGGGACTATGCTTAAAGGGCAATCTCACATTATAACGGCCCGATTCTAATCGTGAATAATTGGCAACGAAGTGAGATTCGCATTGTTTCTCTTCTTTAGTTAAAGTTGATTGCAAGGAATCGAAACTCTCAATTTGCCAAAACTGCCTTAGAGAGTTATTCAATAGATCATCTGAATCAGACTGAAGAGAAGTTTCTTGTATTGTTAAACTGTGTTTATTCGAAGCAATCGAGTCTGGTATTTTTCCTGCTACTACCCATCCGAATAAGGTATTCTGGACAATTGGTAAATTAGGACCCAACTGAATTTGACCGACACATAGAAGGCTAAAGAATAAATCTACTCCTAGGAGCAAATCTATGCGTTGTGGGATATTGAACCGAGGATCAGATAAGTTAATATTTTTCGGAATATTCCAGTTATTTATTTCGATTTTTTTGTCAGGGATATGGCCAGTGATGTGTGGCATCACAAGTGCTTCTACCGTAGCCTGGAAGCCGTTAATGCGAGAAGCGATGGTGAATACAGTTTTGTATTTCGCAGAGGTTATAGTGTTGTTAGCACAAGTCAGTGAGGTAAAGGAGGGAAGTCGCGGAGTTCCCAAACACTGCATAAGTCTCTCGGAGATCAGGTGCACTTGCGATCCAGAATCCAAAAGAACACGACATGGTATGGGTTGCTGGAGCTTATTAAAAATGTTAACCACCGCCGTTCCTAATATATTATTTTTTGCAACGCTAGAATGCAGGGAATATGGATGTGCCGATGATGTTGCAGCGAAGATAGTAACAGGGAGCCTTTGTGAGGCAGTATCAGCATTTGATGTTTGATGTGCGATAGTTGGGTGACAGCTTGAACTAAGTGGGGTTTGCGATACTGAAGAAGCGACGTTTTCACTAAGGTGCAAAAGTGTATGGTGCTTGCTACCACAATTACGACATGAACTAGATGGGCAGTTAGCGCTTGTGTGATCGGTTGTTTTTAAGCAATTTAAGCATAAACTTAGTTTTTTAATTTGGTTAATGCGATCTTGAATGGATAAATTTTGGAATTTGTGACAACGATATATAAAATGACCGGGGGTAGAACAAAAGTTGCATGTACCCTTAATGGCAATAAAGGATTTTAAATTGTGTTTTGAATTATTTTTATAAGTCTTATGTGTACTGTTTTCACCTTTTAAAGAATAATCAGAATTGAATAAATTGTCTGCTACATTACCCTCTAAATGTTGTGCTCTTTTCTTGAGAAATCCTGTTATTTCTTTTAGACTGGGAAGCCGATCCACTGGAGCTTCATCATGCCATTTACTAAGTGTTGCTGCATCCAATTTAGAGGTGATGAGAAACACCATAAAATCATCCCAATGTTCTACTGGTCGTTTTAAGTTGCTGAGCCCGGTCAAGTGGTTGCTAATTTTATCCACTAAGTTTCGAAGTTCCACTGCAGATGCCTTCTGGATTTTGGGAAGGTTGAACATGCGCTGTATATGTTCCTGTGCGATAATTTTTCGATTTTCAAACCGTTCCTTCAACCTTGCTAAAGCCACATCGTAGTTGTCGTCTTCAATTTTGAGTCCTTCAATTGGTGCAAACGCAGTATCGCTTAGCTTCGACAACAGGTAATGAAATTTCGCCTGTTTCGAAAGCGTAGGGTTTTCGTGTACTAACGATAAAAAGCGATTGTACCAAACCATCCACTTAGTCACGTCACCTGAAAAAGAAGGAAGTTCGATTATAGGTAACTTTACCGAATCAAGGCAATGAGAATGCGAGCTCTGGGACACATCCATCGAATAATCCTCTTCCGGGTTCTTCTTATTGATTAGAACTTTCATCGTAGCTATCGCAAAGAAGTACGTCTCCTCGTACTTGGATCGTTCGGGTTTCGAGACTTCTTCGTTGTCGTTGTCCTCGATTTGTCCTTTGACCCCATTAAAGGTATGGAAAGCTGCCTCCAGTGCCTCCATACGTATTTGGAGATCGGGCAAAGATACAGACGACGGGTCCTCGTTGGCTTTAACGGCAAATAACCTTAGTCTATCCATTTGCTCCATGGTCACAAAACGCCGCGTTTTAAGAGCATCTAACGTCTTCAATTTGCGTTGACTAAATTTCAGAGCACTAGAGTCGGTAACCCCAGATACTCCACGTTGGTCAACAAGATTTGATTTTGCTGGTAAATCATCTCCCTGTTCGGCCATAGTAATCGGAAAACACTCGCGATTGTTTTAAATAAAAAACAAAGGTTAGAAAAAACGTGTGATAAAGATCACGTCGGGGTCACCAAAATGTTGAGAGTAAAGCAAGCTTTTTTGCTACCCTGTTCTATAAAATTTGAAATAAAACACGGTTTTTCTTCGATGGCAAATATAATTAAAGATATAAATGTGGACACGGTCCTTACACTTCGAGGTTTGGAATAAGAAGAAAAGAAATATTATATTACAACCGGAAGGGTTTAAAGAAAATTACATTTGGAACAACTTAATCAAAATGTAATGGATTAAAAGAACAATATGGAAAGAATTAAACTTAAACAAATTAAAGGAGTAGATTATTATAGCAATATAAGTTAATTAAGCTGTTAGTATTTTAGGTTTAACAACGTTTCTTACAGACTATTTTTATTTTTGTTTTTACATTTATGAAAACTAAAACTAAGAAAATAAAATTTAAGTAGAAAAACTTAGTATATGGACTTTTTGGTTATACTATAAAACTTAAAACTAAACTATAAACTACCTAAAACTAAATCTTAACTACTTAATCCCACTTAAACTATCTAATGCTATACCTTATTTTAGAGTGCTACCCACTTCTGTTCTAGTATACTTTTTTTTTCTTTTTTTAGATGCAGCATGAATAACATCATGCCGCGCCTTGAAACCAAATTGATTATCCGGAACTATATGTTTGTCCTCAACCCACTTAGTCAGGACTCTATTGATCACCTTCTCGAAATCCTTACTGATGTTTGGAAGGAGACTGATCGACCGGAGATTCGCCGGATTGGATGTGTCTTTATTCCATTTGGGGATGGGGTGTACCACCGCCGTTTTCCAATGCGCTGGATAATGTGCATTATTAAACAGGGTGGTATAAATGTCCACCGCTTCTAGTGGAGATGTCAAAACCCAATGTTCGGTATTTCATCGGTTCCCACTGATTTCTTACTTCTTAGCGATTTGAAGATCGTTTGGAGCTCTGCCTTCGTAATGAACGGTGGTAGTACCATTTCATTGGTGATGACATTATTTGCCATATTCTCGTCACTGAACTGGGTGAAACCCGAGCTCTCGAATCGCCAATTCACAATTTCGAAGGTAGAAATTCTGCACAAGGACTCGATTCTCCAGGTCGTGGTTCGGGCCAATGATGTCATTCGCCTTATATACTTCCTGGAAGTCGCTCCTATAGCCTCTACCTTCTCCTGCGGATCCTCGATCACAAAGAAGTTGTCATCATCAACAGCCTCATTTGGATCGATGCCTGCTGCTATAAGTATGTTCTCGTTGTCCGTCGTTCGGGCGATTTTAAGACACAAAAGGTCGTTGTGATCTTTCCTCCGAAATATTTTATTTATTTGCGGGAACATATTCGGGTTGCTGGTGTTTACAGCCCGAATTTTGTTGTTCCAATACAAACTTACAGATGCTCTGTAATTTTCTTTTATTAATACTTGGAGGTTTTTGATCGACGACTTTAGCGTCATAATCTACGGGTTATGTCTGTCAGTAAACTGTCTGTACAAGGTTTTTAGCCTTGACAGCAGTCTACTTTTATGTCGGTGCAGTGCGTCAATGGTTGCGTTGCGGAATAAGTCTTCGTTGTCAGTGTATTGATACCGAGGTATCGTTTTGTCCACTGATCGTTTAATTGTCTCGTCCATTAGTTTTAGATACCTGTCAATCTCCTCGTTTGACAGATTTCTATTGGACGGTGGGTAGAGCGAATTCGAGGAGAGTGCTCTCGTCATTGTTCTGGAGAAGTGTGTCCAACGCACCCTACTATAGTTGTAGGCATGCCTTTGAACAAACTCGTCCAATTCCGCAGCTTCGTTCGGAACGCTTATTTCGGTACAGAGTCCGCAATGGTCACTGTCATACACAAAAGTGCGTAGACAGTTTATGGTTTGTTGGTTTGTGCATGTCAGGTGTACTCGTGTGTCGAACAGCAGGAGATCCAAATAGGACCCGTGTCTAGTAAACGACGGACTATCCGTCGCCTTATGGCCGAGTCGATACATTATACTGTGCTGACCCCACCAATTGAATAGTAGGTTCCCTCTAGTATTTGGAGTATTATTTCCCCAATCACTATGTTTGGCGTTGAAATCTCCGCCGATAATAAAGTAGTTCTCCTCCAATTCCAGGAATCGAAAAAGTGTCTCGAGCTCTGGGATGAATAAAGTGGATTGAGTAGCCTTAGGTGCATAAACAGACACCATGTATAACCGCTTTCCACTACGGAGAGGGATATACACGACGCATGCTTCCAGCACCTGGAACCTACGTACTACACGACTGTATACTCTTTTAAAACGTATACCTTTTCGTACGAAAATCGCAACGCCTCCTCCCTGAATGGAGTTAGGTCGGTTTCTCCGTACTATTTTATATCTTTTGTGCCTCATTTTGTGCCTTTTGGTGAGCTTAGTTTCGCTAACCAAGAGCACATCAGGGGCTTGGTCTTTAAGCAACTTAAACAGTGCGGCTCTTCGTGCGAGCCTAATCAGTGAATTAACATTCACTGTAAGGACCTTCAGGGTTTGCTCCGCCATGTACGTACCGATTACGACTGGAGGTGCGTTAGGCCCGGCAGCAGCGCGTATATTTGATCTACCCGCTTAGCCTGTTCCTGTATTTGACGCTGAAGCTGAGCCATCTGCCCCTGAATAGAGAGCAAGATAGCCAGCATGTCAGGTACAGGTTCTGGTGCTCTAGGCGCTGGGGCCTGAGAAGCTACCTTTGGTTGTTGTACCGTATTTCCCCTACCTGCCGCCATTTGGGTGTCGGTAACGTGGGGAGTAACGGCTGGTGTTTGTGTCTGCACGAGTGGACGTTTAATTTCCACTTTCTGCTGCCGAGCCAGATTTACTCTTTTGATGTATTGGAATTTGGGACAACCCCGATAATTTGCGGTGTGTCCCGTGTTCCTACATAACGCGCAAGAGAGTTGGCTTTTTTCTGACTCTCCGTCCTTGCCTAGAACGCATTCTTCGGACTTGTGGTTCTTTCCGCACTTCACCCATCGAGGCTGCATTTCGCAGTTCGACGCGGCGTGCCCGAACCTTTGGCAACGAACACATTGTAAAATATTTTCGCTCCTCTTTAATTTTTCCCAGTGTACAACCTGGTAGTCTAGGACTTTGATGCTCCTTAGACCATCCAGTTTGCTGTTGGGACTCAGCTGAACCAGGAAGAACGGTAGTTTCCGCTTCTCCCTTTTGGCTCTAGCCGTGACGAATGGCTTAACCCCTACGAATTTGAGCTCTTAGCAGTCCTTCTCTTTCAGCAGTGCAAGGAGCTCCTCCGGATCAGTCGACGGTTCTAATCCTCTCAGCAGCATTGTCTGCAGCTTTTCACCTTTCGGTGTGAAGGAGAAGAAATCCGTCGTCGAATCCCTTAACAGGTTTTTAATTTTATGATAGCGCTCCACTGTATTGCAATGGATCGCGTGCCTATCTAAACTAAGTCTTTTAACAAAATAGTTATTGCCTATGGCCGACTTACATAGTTCTATGGTTTCCTTTAGTTCCATCTTATATGTGTTTATAGGTGGAACTCGTTGTTTTGTAGTGTTTTGTTGTTTCTGCTGCGGCTGTTGTTGTTGTTGCTGCTGCTGTTGTTGTTGTTGCTGCTTCTGTTGTTGTTTTTGTTGCTGCTGCCGCTGTTATTGTTTTTGTTGCTGCTGCCGCTGTTGTTGTTTCTATTGTCGTTGTTGCTGTTGCGATTGTTGTGGCTGGAGTTGCTTTTGTGTTTGTAGGTGCTGTTGTTGCACTAATGTTTTTGTGTTCGTTTTCATTGTTAGATGTTCATGTATGGACTGCTTCTGGGCTTGCTGCGTCTGCTGTTGCTGTTGGTTTTGATTTTGGGAGTACTCTTGTGCTTCTCTCCTTCTTCTTGCCATTTGTTTCTCTTTTATGGCTAGTACCCTTTGTTCTAGCATTTTGATACTGCTACTTAAAGATGCCACTTCTTCATCTTCATCTTCCGATTCGGAAGGCGCCAAAGACGCGAAGCTGTTATCACCGAGATAGTGACCTTCACCACCCTCTGAGACATACGAATAGTCGTCTGAATCTTGCCTAGAGCGTAAATTATCTGCTGCCGTTGTCGTTGTGCGCACCCCTTCCTGCGATCCACCAGGCAGCTTTTCAGTGGACGTTGAAAGGGAGGGGCGCTTTACCAAGTTAGCCTCCTCCTTCTCTTCATCTTCGATTCGGCTACTACTACTGGTTGGTTGGAAGTAGTTGCCAATTCATCGCCCGATTTTTCTGGTGATTCCGCTCTTGGTCTAGCGGACCGCTCTCCAGATTCCATCGCGTGATGTTGTTTACCACTTTTTTATCTTTATTTATTTTTCAGTTAACAATTTAAAAAAAAAAACAGAATGGAAGATATATTTTATTCGACCCGGAGTCGAATCCGTAACCCTTGGCTTGGTAACCGGGCACATTTTCATTTTCATTTTAAATGCATTTTTATTACCATGAATTCATTAATACTTACACGCTATACAAAAAAACGCTTAAAAATTAGCTTAATTATCTTAAAATTTTCTTATTCTAACTTACTGGCCCCATGCGGGCACTCTAAATTAAACATAATACTTAATCTATGTCTTTCGACGTTTCTTACAGACTATTTTTATTTTTGTTTTTACATTTATGAAAACTAAACTAAGAAAATAAAATGTAAGTAGAAAAACTTAGTATATGGACTTTTTGGTTATACTATAAAACTTAAAA
>CASBSA010000240.1:0-31956 GCA_949129095.1 Volucella bombylans | reverse complement strand
CCCTTGGGAGGCTTTTTATGCCTCCTTAAAAAGGTAATTATTTGGCGCCCAAAATGTCCTATACATCTCGTTCACGTTTCTGTGAAAACGAGAAAAGCCAAATGCTGATAATTAACAGCCGTTTTAACGGTTTTAAGCCTCTAACAGAAACTGCTCTAGTGGCTAAACTGAGAGCCCTTGGGAGGCTTTTTATGCCTCTTTAAAAAGGTAATTATTTGGCGCCCAAAATGTCCTATACATCTCGGGCACATCTCGTTCACGTTTCTGTGAAAACGAGAAAAGCCAAACGCTGATAATTAACAGCCGTTTTAACGGTTTTAAGCCTCTAACAGAAACTGCTCTAGCGGCTAAACTGAGAGCCCTTGGGAGGCTTTTTATGCCTCCTTGAAAAGGTAATTATTTGGCGCCCAAAATGTCCTACATATCTCGGGCACATCTCCTTCACGTTTCTGTGAAAACGAGAAAAGCCAAATGCTGATAATTAACAGCCGTTTTAACGGTTTTAAGCCTCTAACAGAAACTGCTCTAGTGGCTAAACTGAGTGCCCTTGGGAGGCTTTTTATGACTCCTTAAAAAGGTAATTATTTGGCGCCCGAAATGTAATCAAAACCTCGGGCATATCTCTTTCACATTTCTGTGAAAACGAGAAAAGCCAAATGCTGATAATTAACAGCCGTTTTAACGGTTTTAAGCCTCTAACAGAAACTGCTCTAGCGGCTAAACTGTGAGCTCTTGGGAGGCTTGTTATGCCTCGTTAAAAAGGTAATTATTTGGCGCCCAAAATGTCCCATAAACCTCGGGCACCTCTCTTTCACATTTCTGTGAAAACGAAAAAAGCCAAATGCTGACAATTAACATCCGTTTTAACGGTTTTAAGCCTCTAACAGAAACTGCTCTAGTGTCTAAACTGTGAGTCCTTGGGAGGCTTGTTATGCGTCTTGGAAAAGTAAATTTTTGACGCTTAAAATATCCTATAAGCCTAGGGCACATCTTGTACACATTTCTGTGAAAACGAGAAAAGCCAAGTGCTGATATTTAACAGCCGTTTTAACGGTTTTAAGCCTCTAACAGAAACTGCTCTAGTGGCTAAACTGAGAGCCCATGGGAGGCTTGTTATGCCTCGTTAAAAAGGTAATTATTTGGCGCCCAAAATGTCCCATAAACCTCGGGCACCTCTCTTTTACATTCCTGTGAAAACGAAAAAAGCCAAATGCTGACAATTAACATCCGTTTTAACGGTTTTAAGCCTCTAACAGAAACTGCTCTAGTGCCTATACTGAGACCCCTTGGGAGGCTTTTTATGCCTCCTTAAAAAGGTAATTATTTGGCGCCCAAAATGTCCTATACATTTCGGGCACATCTCGTTCACGTTTCTGTGAAAACGAGAAAAGCCAAATGCTGATAATTAACAGCCGTTTTAACGGTTTTAAGCCTCTAACAGAAACTGCTCTAGCGGCTAAACTGAGAGCCCTTGGGAGGCTTTTTATGCCTCCTTGAAAAGGTAATTATTTGGCGCCCAAAATGTCCTATATATCTCGGGCACATCTCCTTCACGTTTCTGTGAAAACGAGAAAAGCCAAATGCTGATAATTAACAGCCGTTTTAACGGTTTTAAGCCTCTAACAGAAACTGCTCTAGTGGCTAAACTGAGTACACTTGGGAGGCTTTTTATGACTCCTTAAAAAGGTAATTATTTGGCGCCCGAAATGTAATCTAAGCCTCGGGCATATCTCTTTCACATTTCTGTGAAAACGAGAAAAGCCAAATGCTGATAATTAACATCCTTTTTAACGGTTTTAAGCCTCTAACAAAAACTGCTCTAGTGAATAAACTGTGAGCTCTTGGGATGCTTGTTATGCCTCCTTACAAAGGTAATTATTTGGCGCCCTAAATGTCCTATAAACCTCGGGAACATCTCGTTCACATTTCTGTGAAAACGAGAAAAGCCAAATGCTGATAATTAACAGCCGTTTTAACGGTTTTAAGCCTCTAACAGAAACTGCTCTAGTGGCTAAACTGAGAGCCCTTGGGAGGCTTGTTATGCCTCGTTAAAAAGGTAATTATTTGGCGCCCAAAATGTCCCATAAACCTCGGGCACCTCTCTTTCACATTTCTGTGAAAACGAAAAAAGCCAAATGCTGACAATTAACATCCGTTTTAACGGTTTTAAGCCTCTAACAGAAACTGCTCTAGTGTCTAAACTGTGAGTCCTTGGGAGGCTTGTTATGCGTCTTGGAAAAGTAAATTTTTGACGCTTAAAATGTCCTATAAGCCTAGGGCACATCTTGTACACATTTCTGTGAAAACGAGAAAAGCCAAGTGCTGATATTTAACAGCCGTTTTAACGGTTTTAAGCCTCTAACAGAAACTGCTCTAGTGGCTAAACTGAGAGCCCTTGGGAGGATTGTTATGCCTCGTTAAAAAGGTAATTATTTGGCGCCCAAAATGTCCCATAAACCTCGGGCACCTCTCTTTTACATTCCTGTGAAAACGAAAAAAGCCAAATGCTGACAATTAACATCCGTTTTAACGGTTTTAAGCCTCTAACAGAAACTGCTCTAGTGCCTATACTGAGAGCCCTTGGGAGGCTTTTTATGCCTCCTTAAAAAGGTAATTATTTGGTGCCCAAAATGTCCTATACATCTCGGGCACATCTCGTTCACGTTTCTGTGAAAACGAAAAAAGCCAAATGCTGATAATTAACAGCCGTTTTAACGGTTTTAAGCCTCTAACAGAAACTGCTCTAGTGGGTAAACTGAGAGCCCTTGGGAGGCTTTTTATGCCTCTTTAAAAAGGTAATTATTTGGCGCCCAAAATGTCCTATACATCTCGGGCACATCTCCTTCACGTTTCTGTGAAAACGAGAAAAGCCAAATGCTGATAATTAACAGCTGTTTTAACGGTTTTAAGCCTCTAACAGAAACTGCTCTAGTGGCTAAACTGAGTGCCCTTGGGAGGCTTTTTATGACTCCTTAAAAAGGTAATTATTTGGCGCCCGAAATGTAATCTAAACCTCGGGCATATCTCTTTCACATTTCTGTGAAAACGAGAAAAGCCAAATGCTGATAATTAACAGCCGTTTTAACGGTTTTAAGCCTCTAACAAAAACTGCTCTAGTGAATAAACTGTGAGCTCTTGGGATGCTTGTTATGCCTCCTTACAAAGGTAATTATTTGGCGCCATAAATGTCCTATAAACCTCGGGAACATCTCGTTCACATTTCTGCGAAAACGAAAAAAGCCAAATGCTGACAATTAACATCCGTTTTAACGGTTTTAAGCCTCTAACAGAAACTGCTCTAGTGTCTAAACTGTGAGTCCTTGGGAGGCTTGTTATGCGTCTTGGAAAAGTAAATTTTTGACGCTTAAAATGTCCTATAAGCCTAGGGCACATCTTGTACACAATTCTGTGAAAACGAGAAAAGCCAAGTGCTGATATTTAACAGCCGTTTTAAGCCTCTAACAGAAACTGCTGTAGTGGCTAAACTGAGAGCCCTTGGGAGGCTTGTTATGCCTCGTTAAAAAGGTAATTATTTGGCGCCCAAAATGGCCCATAAACCTCGGGCACCTCTCTTTTACATTCCTGTGAAAACGAAAAAAGCCAAATGCTGACAATTAACATCCGTTTTAACGGTTTTAAGCCTCTAACAGAAACTGCTCTAGTGCCTATACTGAGAGCCCTTGGGAGGCTTTTTATGCCTCTTTAAAAAGGTAATTATTTGGCGCCCAAAATGTCCTATACATCTCTGGCACATCTCGTTCACGTTTCTGTGAAAACGAGAAAAGCCAAATTCTGATAATTAACAGCCATTTTAACGGTTTAAAGCCTCTAACAGAAACTGCTCTAGCGGCTAAACTGAGAGCCCTTGGGAGGCTTTTTATGCCTCCTTAAAAAGGTAATTATTTGGCGCCCAAAATGTCCTATACATCTCGGGCACATCTCGTTCACGTTTCTGTGAAAACGAGAAAAGCCAAATGCTGATAATTAACAGCCGTTTTAACGGTTTTAAGCCTCTAACAGAAACTGCAAAAACGGCTCTAGTGAATAAACTGTGAGCTCTTGGGATGCTTGTTATGCCTCCTTACAAATGTAATTATTTGGCGCCCTAAATGTCCTATAAACCTCGGGAACATCTCGTTCACATTTCTGTGAAAACGAGAAAAGCCAAATGCTGATAATTAACAGCCGTTTTAACGGTTTTAAGCCTCTAACAGAAACTGCTCTAGTGGCTAAACTGAGAGCCCTTGGGAGGCTTGTTATGCCTCGTTAAAAAGGTAATTATTTGGCGCCCAAAATGTCCCATAAACCTCGGGCACCTCTCTTTCACATTTCTGAACGAAAAAAGCCAAATGCTGACAATTAACATCCGTTTTAACGGTTTTAAGCCTCTAACAGAAACTGCTCTAGTGTCTAAACTGTGAGTCCTTGGGAGGCTTGTTATGCGTCTTGGAAAAGTAAATTTTTGACGCTTAAAATGTCCTGTAAGCCTAGGGCACATCTTGTACACATTTCTGTGAAAACGAGAAAAGCCAAGTGCTGATATTTAACAGCCGTTTTAACGGTTTTAAGCCTCTAACAGAAACTGCTCTAGTGGCTAAACTGAGAGCCCTTGGGAGGCTTGTTATGCCTCGTTAAAAAGGTAATTATTTGGCGCCCAAAATGTCCCGTAAACCTCGGTCACCTCTCTTTTACATTCCTGTGAAAACGAAAAAAGCCAAATGCTGACAATTAACATCCGTTTTAACGGTTTTAAGCCTCTAACAGAAACTGCTCTAGTGCCTATACTGAGAGCCCTTGGGAGGCTTTTTATGCCTCCTTAAAAAGGTAATTATTTGGCGCCCAAAATGTCCTATACATCTCGGGCATATCTCGTTCACATTTCTGTGAAAACGAGAAAAGCCAAATGCTGACAATTAACAGCCGTTTTAACGGTTTTAAGCCTCTAACAGAAACTGCTCTAGCGGCTAAACTGAGAGCCCTTGGGAGGCTTTTTATGCCTCCTTGAAAAGGTAATTATTTGGCGCCCAAAATGTCCTATACATCTCGGGCACATCTCCTTCACGTTTCTGTGAAAACGAGAAAAGCCAAATGCTGATAATTAACAGCCGTTTTAACGGTTTTAAGCCTCTAACAGAAACTGCTCTAGTGGCTAAACTGAGTGCCCTTGGGAGGCTTTTTATGACTCCTTAAAAAGGTAATTATTTGGCGCCCGAAATGTAATCTAAACCTCGGGCATATCTCTTTCACATTTCTGTGAAAACGAGAAAAGCCAAATGCTGATAATTAACAGCCGTTTTAACGGTTTTAAGCCTCTAACAAAAACTGCTCTAGTGAATAAACTGTGAGCTCTTGGGATGCTTGTTATGCCTCCTTACAAAGGTAATTATTTGGCGCCCTAAATGTCCTATAAACCTCTGGAACATCTCGTTCACATTTCTGTGAAAACGAGAAAAGCCAAATGCTGATAATTAACAGCCGTTTTAACGGTTTTAAGCCTCTAACAGAAACTGCTCTAGTGGCTAAACTAAGAGCCCTTGGGAGGCTTGTTATGCCTCGTTAAAAAGGTAATTATTTGGCGCCCAAAATGTCCCATAAACCTCGGGCACCTCTCTTTCACATTTCTGTGAAAACGAAAAAAGCCAAATGCTGACAATTAACATCCGTTTTAACGGTTTTAAGCCTCTAACAGAAACTGCTCTAGTGTCTAAACTGTGAGTCCTTGGGAGGCTTGTTATGCGTCTTGGAAAAGTAAATTTTTGACGCTTAAAATGTCCTATAAGCCTAGGGCACATCTTGTACACATTTCTGTGAAAACGAGAAAAGCCAAGTGCTGATATTTAACAGCCGTTTTAACGGTTTTAAGCCTCTAACAGAAACTGCTCTAGTGGCTAAACTGAGAGCCCTTGGGAGGCTTGTTATGCCTCGTTAAAAAGGTAATTATTTGGCGCCCAAAATGTCCCATAAACCTCGGGCACCTCTTTTTACATTCCTGTGAAAACGAAAAAAGCCAAATGCTGACAATTAACATCCGTTTTAACGGTTTTAAGCCTCTAACAGAAACTGCTCTAGTGCCTATACTGAGAGCCCTTGGGAGGCTTTTTATGCCTCCTTAAAAAGGTAATTATTTGGCGCCCAAAATGTCCTATACATCTCGGGCACATCTCGTTCACGTTTCTGTGAAAACGAGAAAAGCCAAATGCTGATAATTAACAGCCGTTTTAACGGTTTTAAGCCTCTAACAGAAACTGCTCTAGCGGCTAAACTGAGAGCCCTTGGGAGGCTTTTTATGCCTCCTTGAAAAGGTAATTATTTGGCGCCCAAAATGTCCTATACATCTCGGGCACATCTCCTTCACGTTTCTGTGAAAACGAGAAAAGCCAAATGCTGATAATTAACAGCCGTTTTAACGGTTTTAAGCCTCTAACAGAAACTGCTGTAGCGGCTAAACTGAGAGCCCTTGGGAGGCTTTTTATGCCTCCTTGAAAAGGTAATTATTTGGCGCCCAAAATGTCCTATACATCTCGGGCACATCTCCTTCACGTTTCTGTGAAAACGAGAAAAGCCAAATGCTGATAATTAACAGCCGTTTTAACGGTTTTAAGCCTCTAACAGAAACTGCTCTAGTGCCTATACTGAGAGCCCTTGGGAGGCTTTTTATGCCTCCTTGAAAAGGTAATTATTTGGCGCGCAAAATGTCCTATACATCTCGGGCACATCTCCTTCACGTTTCTGTGAAAACGAGAAAAGCCAAATGCTGATAATTAACAGCCGTTTTAACGGTTTTAAGCCTCTAACAGAAACTGCTCTAGTGGCTAAACTGAGTACACTTGGGAGGCTTTTTATGACTCCTTAAAAAGGTAATTATTTGGCGCCCGAAATGTAATCTAAACCTCGGGCATATCTCTTTCACATTTCTGTGAAAACGAGAAAAGCCAAATGCTGATAATTAACATCCTTTTTAACGGTTTTAAGCCTCTAACAAAAACTGCTCTAGTGAATAAACTGTGAGCTCTTGGGATGCTTGTTATGCCTCCTTACAAAGGTAATTATTTGGCGCCCTAAATGTCCTATAAACCTCGGGAACATCTCGTTCACATTTCTGTGAAAACGAGAAAAGCCAAATGCTGATAATTAACAGCCGTTTTAACGGTTTTAAGCCTCTAACAGAAACTGCTCTAGTGGCTAAACTGAGAGCCCTTGGGAGGCTTGTTATGCCTCGTTAAAAAGGTAATTATTTGGCGCCCAAAATGTCCCATAAACCTCGGGCACCTCTCTTTCACATTTCTGTGAAAACGAAAAAAGCCAAATGCTGACAATTAACATCCGTTTTAACGGTTTTAAGCCTCTAACAGAAACTGCTCTAGTGTCTAAACTGTGAGTCCTTGGGAGGCTTGTTATGCGTCTTGGAAAAGTAAATTTTTGACGCTTAAAATGTCCTATAAGCCTAGGGCACATCTTGTACACATTTCTGTGAAAACGAGAAAAGCCAAGTGCTGATATTTAACAGCCGTTTTAACGGTTTTAAGCCTCTAACAGAAACTGCTCTAGTGGCTAAACTGAGAGCCCTTGGGAGGATTGTTATGCCTCTTTAAAAAGGTAATTATTTGGCGCCCAAAATGTCCCATAAACCTCGGGCACCTTTCTTTTACATTCCTGTGAAAACGAAAAAAGCCAAATGCTGACAATTAACATCCGTTTTAACGGTTTTAAGCCTCTAACAGAAACTGCTCTAGTGCCTATACTGAGAGCCCTTGGGAGGCTTTTTATGCCTCCTTAAAAAGGTAATTATTTGGTGCCCAAAATGTCCTATACATCTCGGGCACATCTCGTTCACGTTTCTGTGAAAACGAGAAAAGCCAAATGCTGATAATTAACAGCCGTTTTAACGGTTTTAAGCCTCTAACAGAAACTGCTCTAGTGGGTAAACTGAGAGCCCTTGGGAGGCTTTTTATGCCTCTTTAAAAAGGTAATTATTTGGCGCCCAAAATGTCCTATACATCTCGGGCACATCTCCTTCACGTTTCTGTGAAAACGAGAAAAGCCAAATGCTGATAATTAACAGCTGTTTTAACGGTTTTAAGCCTCTAACAGAAACTGCTCTAGTGGCTAAACTGAGTGCCCTTGGGAGGCTTTTTATGACTCCTTAAAAAGGTAATTATTTGGCGCCCGAAATGTAATCTAAACCTCGGGCATATCTCTTTCACATTTCTGTGAAAACGAGAAAAGCCAAATGCTGATAATTAACAGCCGTTTTAACGGTTTTAAGCCTCTAACAAAAACTGCTCTAGTGAATAAACTGTGAGCTCTTGGGATGCTTGTTATGCCTCCTTACAAAGGTAATTATTTGGCGCCCTAAATGTCCTATAAACCTCGGGAACATCTCGTTCACATTTCTGCGAAAACGAAAAAAGCCAAATGCTGACAATTAACATCCGTTTTAACGGTTTTAAGCCTCTAACAGAAACTGCTCTAGTGTCTAAACTGTGAGTCCTTGGGAGGCTTGTTATGCGTCTTGGAAAAGTAAATTTTTGACGCTTAAAATGTCCTATAAGCCTAGGGCACATCTTGTACACAATTCTGTGAAAACGAGAAAAGCCAAGTGCTGATATTTAACAGCCGTTTTAAGCCTCTAACAGAAACTGCTGTAGTGGCTAAACTGAGAGCCCTTGGGAGGCTTGTTATGCCTTGTTAAAAAGGTAATTATTTGGCGCCCAAAATGGCCCATAAACCTCGGGCACCTCTCTTTTACATTCCTGTGAAAACGAAAAAAGCCAAATGCTGACAATTAACATCCGTTTTAACGGTTTTAAGCCTCTAAGAGAAACTGCTCTAGTGCCTATACTGAGAGCCCTTGGGAGGCTTTTTATGCCTCTTTAAAAAGGTAATTATTTGGCGCCCAAAATGTCCTATACATCTCTGGCACATCTCGTTCACGTTTCTGTGAAAACGAGAAAAGCCAAATGCTGATAATTAACAGCCATTTTAACGGTTTAAAGCCTCTAACAGAAACTGCTCTAGCGGCTAAACTGAGAGCCCTTGGGAGGCTTTTTGTGCCTCCTTAAAAAGGTAATTATTTGGCGCCCAAAATGTCCTATACATCTCGGGCACATCTCGTTCACGTTTCTGTGAAAACGAGAAAAGCCAAATGCTGATAATTAACAGCCGTTTTAACGGTTTTAAGCCTCTAACAGAAACTGCAAAAACGGCTCTAGTGAATAAACTGTGAGCTCTTGGGATGCTTGTTATGCCTCCTTACAAATGTAATTATTTGGCGCCCTAAATGTCCTATAAACCTCGGGAACATCTCGTTCACATTTCTGTGAAAACGAGAAAAGCCAAATGCTGATAATTAACAGCCGTTTTAACGGTTTTAAGCCTCTAACAGAAACTGCTCTAGTGGCTAAACTGAGAGCCCTTGGGAGGCTTGTTATGCCTCGTTACAAAGGTAATTATTTGGCGCCCAAAATGTCCCATAAACCTCGGGCACCTCTCTTTCACATTTCTGAACGAAAAAAGCCAAATGCTGACAATTAACATCCGTTTTAACGGTTTTAAGCCTCTAACAGAAACTGCTCTAGTGTCTAAACTGTGAGTCCTTGGGAGGCTTGTTATGCGTCTTGGAAAAGTAAATTTTTGACGCTTAAAATGTCCTGTAAGCCTAGGGCACATCTTGTACACATTTCTGTGAAAACGAGAAAAGCCAAGTGCTGATATTTAACAGCCGTTTTAACGGTTTTAAGCCTCTAACAGAAACTGCTCTAGTGGCTAAACTGAGAGCCCTTGGGGGGCTTGTTATGCCTCGTTAAAAAGGTAATTATTTGGCGCCCAAAATGTCCCGTAAACCTCGGTCACCTCTCTTTTACATTCCTGTGAAAACGAAAAAAGCCAAATGCTGACAATTAACATCCGTTTTAACGGTTTTAAGCCTCTAACAGAAACTGCTCTAGTGCCTATACTGAGAGCCCTTGGGAGGCTTTTTATGCCTCCTTAAAAAGGTAATTATTTGGCGCCCAAAATGTCCTATACATCTCGGGCACATCTCGTTCACATTTCTGTGAAAACGAGAAAAGCCAAATGCTGACAATTAACAGCCGTTTTAACGGTTTTAAGCCTCTAACAGAAACTGGTCTAGCGGCTAAACTGAGAGCCCTTGGGAGGCTTTTTATGCCTCCTTGAAAAGGTAATTATTTGGCGCCCAAAATGTCCTATACATCTCGGGCACATCTCCTTCACGTTTCTGTGAAAACGAGAAAAGCCAAATGCTGATAATTAACAGCCGTTTTAACGGTTTTAAGCCTCTAACAAAAACTGCTCTAGTGAATAAACTGTGAGCTCTTGGGATGCTTGTTATGCCTCCTTACAAAGGTAATTATTTGGCGCCCTAAATGTCCTATAAACCTCTGGAACATCTCGTTCACATTTCTGTGAAAACGAGAAAAGCCAAATGCTGATAATTAACAGCCGTTTTAACGGTTTTAAGCCTCTAACAGAAACTGCTCTAGTGGCTAAACTGAGAGCCCTTGGGAGGCTTGTTATGCCTCGTTAAAAAGGTAATTATTTGGCGCCCAAAATGTCCCATAAACCTCGGGCACCTCTCTTTCACATTTCTGTGAAAACGAAAAAAGCCAAATGCTGACAATTAACATCCGTTTTAACGGTTTTAAGCCTCTAACAGAAACTGCTCTAGTGTCTAAACTGTGAGTCCTTGGGAGGCTTGTTATGCGTCTTGGAAAAGTAAATTTTTGACGCTTAAAATGTCCTATAAGCCTAGGGCACATCTTGTACACATTTCTGTGAAAACGAGAAAAGCCAAGTGCTGATATTTAACAGCCGTTTTAACGGTTTTAAGCCTCTAACAGAAACTGCTCTAGTGGCTAAACTGAGAGCCCTTGGGAGGCTTGTTATGCCTCGTTAAAAAGGTAATTATTTGGCGCCCAAAATGTCCCATAAACCTCGGGCACCTCTTTTTACATTCCTGTGAAAACGAAAAAAGCCAAATGCTGACAATTAACATCCGTTTTAACGGTTTTAAGCCTCTAACAGAAACTGCTCTAGTGCCTATACTGAGAGCCCTTGGGAGGCTTTTTATGCCTCCTTAAAAAGGTAATTATTTGGCGCCCAAAATGTCCTATACATCTCGGGCACATCTCGTTCACGTTTCTGTGAAAACGAGAAAAGCCAAATGCTGATAATTAACAGCCGTTTTAACGGTTTTAAGCCTCTAACAGAAACTGCTCTAGCGGCTAAACTGAGAGCCCTTGGGAGGCTTTTTATGCCTCCTTGAAAAGGTAATTATTTGGCGCCCAAAATGTCCTATACATCTCGGGCACATCTCCTTCACGTTTCTGTGAAAACGAGAAAAGCCAAATGCTGATAATTAACAGCCGTTTTAACGGTTTTAAGCCTCTAACAGAAACTGCTGTAGCGGCTAAACTGAGAGCCCTTGGGAGGCTTTTTATGCCTCCTTGAAAAGGTAATTATTTGGCGCCCAAAATGTCCTATACATCTCGGGCACATCTCCTTCACGTTTCTGTGAAAACGAGAAAAGCCAAATGCTGATAATTAACAGCCGTTTTAACTATTTTAAGCCTCTAACAGAAACTGCTCTAGTGCCTATACTGAGAGCCCTTGGGAGGCTTTTTATGCCTCCTTGAAAAGGTAATTATTTGGCGCCCAAAATGTCCTATACATCTCGGGCACATCTCCTTCACGTTTCTGTGAAAACGAGAAAAGCCAAATGCTGATAATTAACAGCCGTTTTAACGGTTTTAAGCCTCTAACAGAAACTGCTCTAGTGCCTATACTGAGAGCCCTTGGGAGGCTTTTTATGCCTCCTTGAAAAGGTAATTATTTGGCGCCCAAAATGTCCTATACATCTCGGGCACATCTCCTTCACGTTTCTGTGAAAACGAGAAAAGCCAAATGCTGATAATTAACAGCCGTTTTAACGGTTTTAAGCCTCTAACAGAAACTGCTCTAGTGGCTAAACTGAGTGCCCTTGGGAGGCTTTTTATGACTCCTTAAAAAGGTAATTATTTGGCGCCCGAAATGTAATCTAAACCTCGGGCATATCTCTTTCACATTTCTGCGAAAACGAGAAAAGCCAAATGCTGATAATTAACAGCCGTTTTAACGGTTTTAAGCCTCTAACAAAAACTGTTCTAGTGAATAAACTGTGAGCTCTTGGGATGCTTGTTATGCCTCCTTACAAAGGTAATTATTTGGCGCCCTAAATGTCCTATAAACCTCGGGAACATATCGTTCACATTTCTGTGAAAACGAGAAAAGCCAAATGCTGATAATTAACAGCCGTTTTAACGGTTTTAAGCCTCTAACAGAAACTGCTCTAGTGGCTAAACTGAGAGCCCTTGGGAGGCTTGTTATGCGTCTTGGAAAAGTAAATTTTTGACGCTTAAAATGTCCTATAAGCCTAGGGCACATCTTGTACACATTTCTGTGAAAACGAGAAAAGCCAAATGCTGATAATTAACAGCCGTTTTAACGGTTTTAAGCCTCTAACAGAAACTGCTCTAGTGGCTAAACTGAGAGCCCTTGGGAGGCTTGTTATGCCTCGTTAAAAAGGTAATTATTTGGCGCCCAAAATGTCCAATAAACCTCGGGCACCTCTCTTTCACATTTATGTGAAAACGAAAAAAGCCAAATGCTGACAATTAACATCCGTTTTAACGGTTTTAAGCCTCTAACAGAAACTGCTCTAGTGTCTAAATTGTGAGTCCTTGGGAGGCTTGTTATGCGTCTTGGAAAAGTAAATTTTTGACGCTTAAAATGTCCTATAAGCCTAGGGCACATCTTGTACACATTTCTGTGAAAACGAGAAAAGCCAAGTGCTGATATTTAACAGCCGTTTAAACGGTTTTAAGCCTCTAACAGAAACTGCTCTAGTGGCTAAACTGAAAGCCCTTGGGAGGCTTTTTATGCCTCCTTAAAAAGGTAATTATTTGGCGCCCAAAATGTCCTATACATCTCGGGCACATCTCGTTCACGTTTCTGTGAAAACGAGAAAAGCCAAATGCTGATAATTAACAGCCGTTTTAACGGTTTTAAGCCTCTAACAGAAACTGCTCTAGTGGCTAAACTGAAAGCCCTTGGGAGGCTTTTTATGCCTCCTTAAAAAGGTAATTATTTGGCGCCCAAAATGTCCTATACATCTCGGGCACATCTCGTTCACGTTTCTGTGAAAACGAGAAAAGCCAAATGCTGATAATTAACAGCCGTTTTAACGGTTTTAAGCCTCTAACAGAAACTGCTCTAGTGCCTATACTGAGAGCCCTTGGGAGGCTTGTTATGCCTCGTTAAAAAGGTAATTATTTGGCGCCCAAAAAGTCCAATAAACCTCGGGCACCTCTCTTTCACATTTCTGTGAAAACGAAAAAAGCCAAATGCTGACAATTAACATCCGTTTTAACGGTTTTAAGCCCTAACAGAAACTGCCCTAGTGTCTAAACTGTGAGTCCTTGGGAGGCTTGTTATGCGTCTTGGAAAAGTAAATTTTTGACGCTTAAAATGTCCTATAAGCCTAGGGCACATCTTGTACACATTTCTGTGAAAACGAGAAAAGCCAAATGCTGATATTTAACAGCCGTTTTAACGGTTTTAAGCCTCTAACAGAAACTGCTCTAGTGGCTAAACTGAGAGCCCTTGGGAGGCTTGTTATGCCTCGCTAAAAAGGTAATTATTTGGCGCCCAAAATGTCCCATAAATCTCGGGCACCTCTCTTTTACATTCCTGTGAAAACGAAAAAAGCCAAATGCTGACAATTAACATCCGTTTTAACGGTTTTAAGCCTCTAACAGCAACTGCTCTAGTGCCTATACTGAGAGCCCTTGGGAGGCTTTTTATGCCTCCTTAAAAAGGTAATTATTTGGCGCCCAAAATGTCCTATACATCTCGGGCACATCTCGTTCACGTTTCTGGTGAAAACGAGAAAAGCCAAATGCTGATAATTAACAGCCGTTTTTAACGGTTTTAAGCCTCTAACAGAAACTGCTCTAGTGGCTAAACTGAGAGCCCTTGGGAGGCTTTTTATGCCTCTTTAAAAAGGTAATTATTTGGCCCCCAAAATGTCCTATACATCTCGGGCACATCTCGTTCACGTTTCTGTGAAAACGAGAAAAGCCAAATGCTGATAATTAACAGCCGTTTTAACGGTTTTAAGCCTCTAACAGAAACTGCTCTAGCGGCTAAACTGAGTGCCCTTGGGAGGCTTTTTATGCCTCCTTGAAAAGGTAATTATTTGGCGCCCAAAATGTCCTATACATCTCGGGCACATCTCCTTCACGTTTCTGTGAAAACGAGAAAAGCCAAATGCTGATATTAACAGCCGTTTTAACGGTTTTAAGCCTCTAACAGAAACTGCTCTAGTGGCTAAACTGAGTGCCCTTGGGAGGCTTTTTATGACTCCTTAAAAAGGTAATTATTTGGCGCCCGAAATGTAATCTAAACCTCGGGCATATCTCTTTCACATTTCTGTGAAAACGAGAAAAGCCAAATGCTGATAATTAACAGCCGTTTTAAACGGTTTTAAGCCTCTAACAAAAACTGCTCTAGTGAATAAACTGTGAGCTCTTGGGATGCTTGTTATGCCTCCTTAAAATTTAATTATTTGGCGCCCTAAATGTAATATAAACCTCGGGAACATCTCGTTCACATTTCTGTGAAAACGAGAAAAGCCAAATGCTGATAATTAACAGCCGTTTTAACGGTTTTAAGCCTCTAACAGAAACTGCTCTAGTGGCTAAACTGAGAGCCCTTGGGAGGCTTGTTATGCCTCGTTAAAAAGGTAATTATTTGGCGCCCAAAATGTCCCATAAACATCGGGCACCTCTCTTTCACATTTCTGTGAAAACGAAAAAAAGCCAAATGCTGACAATTAACATCCGTTTTAACGGTTTTAAGCCTCTAACAGAAACTGCTCTAGTGTCTAAACTGTGAGTCCTTGGGAGGCTTGTTATGCGTCTTGGAAAAGTAAATTTTTGACGCTTAAAATGTCCTATAAGCCAAGAGCACATCTTGTACACATTTCTGTGAAAACGAGAAAAGCCAAGTGCTGATATTTAACAGCCGTTTTAACGGTTTTAAGCCTCTAACTGAAACTGCTCTAGTGGCTAAACTGAGAGCCCTTGGGAGGCTTGTTATGCCTCGTTAAAAAGGTAATAATTTGGCGCCCAAAATGTCCCATAAACCTCGGGCACCTCTCTTTTACATTCCTGTGAAAACGAAAAAAGCCAAATGCTGACAATTAACATCCGTTTTAACGGTTTTAAGCCTCTAACAGAAACTGCTCTAGTGCCTATACTGAGAGCCTTGGGAGGCTTTTTATGCCTCCTTAAAAAGGTAATTATTTGGCGCCCAAAATGTCCTATACATCTCGGGCACATCTCGTTCACGTTTCTGTGAAAACGAGAAAAGCCAAATGCTGATAATTAACAGCCGTTTTAACGGTTTTAAGCCTCTAACAGAAACTGCTCTAGTGGCTAAACTGAGAGCCCTTGGAGGCTTTTTATGCCTCTTTAAAAAGGTAATTATTTGGCCCCCAAAATGTCCTATACATCTCGGGCACATCTCGTTCACGTTTCTGTGAAAACGAGAAAGCCAAATGCTGATAATTAACAGCCGTTTTAACGGTTTTAAGCCTCTAACAGAAACTGCTCTAGCGGCTAAACTGAGTGCCCTTGGGAGGCTTTTTATGCCTCCTTGAAAAGGTAATTATTTGGCGCCCAAAATGTCCTATACATCTCGGGCACATCTCCTTCACGTTTCTGTGAAAACGAGAAAAGCCAAATGCTGATAATTAACAGCCGTTTTAACGGTTTTAAGCCTCTAACAGAAACTGCTCTAGTGGCTAAACTGAGTGCCCTTGGGAGGCTTGTTATGCCTCGTTAAAAAGGTAATTATTTGGCGCCCGAAATGTAATCTAAACCTCGGGCATATCTCTTTCACATTTCTGTGAAAACGAGAAAAGCCAAATGCTGATAATTAACAGCCGTTTTAACGGTTTTAAGCCTCTAACAGAAACTGCTCTAGTGGCTAAACTGAGTGCCCTTGGGAGGCTTTTTATGACTCCTTAAAAAGGTAATTATTTGGCGCCCGAAATGTAATCTAAACCTCGGGCATATCTCTTTCACATTTCTGTGAAAACGAGAAAAGCCAAATGCTGATAATTAACAGCCGTTTTAACGGTTTTAAGCCTCTAACAAAAACTGCTCTAGTGAATAAACTGTGAGCTCTTGGGATGCTTGTTATGCCTCCTTACAAAGGTAGTTATTTGGCGCCCAAAATGCCCATAAACCTCGGGCACCTCTCTTTCACATTTCTGTGAAAACGAAAAAAGCCAAATGCTGACAATTAACATCCGTTTTAACGGTTTTAAGCCTCTAACAGAAACTGCTCTAGTGTCTAAACTGTGAGCCCTTGGGAGGCTTGTTATGCGTCTTGGAAAAGTAAATTTTTGACGCTTAAAATGTCCTATAAGCCTAGGGCACATCTTGTACACATTTCTGTTAAAACGAGAAAAGCCAAGTGCTGATATTTAACAGCCGTTTTAACGGTTTTAAGCCTCTAACAGAAACTGCTCTAGTGGCTAAACTGAGAGCCCTTGGAAGGCTTGTTATGCCTCGTTAAAAAGGTAATTATTTGGCGCCCAAAACGTCCCATAAACCTCGGGCACCTCTCTTTTACATTCCTGTGAAAACGAAAAAAGCCAAATGCTGACAATTAACATCCGTTTTAACGGTTTTAAGCCTCTAACAGAAACTGCTCTAGTGCCTATACTGAGAGCCCTTGGGAGGCTTTTTATGCCTCCTTAAAAAGGTAATTATTTGGCGCCCAAAATGTCCTATACATCTCGGGCACATCTCGTTCACGTTTCTGTGAAAACGAGAAAAGCCAAATGCTGATAATTAACAGCCGTTTTAACGGTTTTAAGCCTCTAACAGAAACTGCTCTAGTGGCTAAACTGAGAGCCCTTGGGAGGCTTTTTATGCCTCTTTAAAAAGGTAATTATTTGGCGCCCAAAATGTCCTATACATCTCGGGCACATCTCGTTCACGTTTCTGTGAAAACGAGAAAAGCCAAATGCTGATAATTAACAGCCGTTTTAACGGTTTTAAGCCTCTAACAGAAACTGCTCTAGCGGCTAAACTGAGAGCCCTTGGGAGGCTTTTTATGCCTCCTTAAAAAGGTAATTATTTGGCGCCCAAAACGTCCCATAAACCTCGGGCACCTATCTTTTACATTCCTGTGAAAACGAAAAAAGCCAAATGCTGACAATTAACATCCGTTTTAACGGTTTTAAGCCTCTAACAGAAACTGCTCTAGTGCCTATACTGAGAGCCCTTGGGAGGCTTTTTATGCCTCCTTAAAAAGGTAATTATTTGGCGCCCAAAATGTCCTATACATCTCGGGCACATCTCGTTCACGTTTCTGTGAAAACGAGAAAAGCCAAATGCTGATAATTAACAGCCGTTTTAACGGTTTTAAGCCTCTAACAGAAACTGCTCTAGTGGCTAAACTGAGAGCCCTTGGGAGGCTTTTTATGACTCCTTAAAAAGGTAATTATTTGGCGCCCGAAATTTAATCTAAACCTCGGGCATATCTCTTTCACATTTCTGTGAAAACGAGAAAAGCCAAATGCTGATAATTAACAGCCGTTTTAACGGTTTTAAGCCTCTAACAAAAACTGCTCTAGTGAATAAACTGTGAGCTCTTGGGATGCTTGTTATGCCTCCTTACAAAGGTAATTATTTGGCGCCCTAAATGTCCTATAAACCTCGGGAACATCTCGTTCACATTTCTGTGAATACGAGAAAAGCCAAATGCTGATAATTAACAGCCGTTTTAACGGTTTTAAGCCTCTAACAGAAACTGCTCTAGTGGCTAAACTGAGAGCCCTTGGGAGGCTTGTTATGCCTCGTTAAAAAGGTAATTATTTGGCGCCCAAAATGTCCCATAAACATCGGGCACCTCTCTTTCACATTTCTGTGAAAACGAAAAAAGCCAAATGCTGACAATTAACAGCCGTTTTAACGGTTTTAAGCCTCTAACAAAAACTGCTCTAGTGAATAAACTGTGAGCTCTTGGGATGCTTGTTATGCCTCCTTACAAAGGTAGTTATTTGGCGCCCAAAATGTCCCATAAACATCGGGCACCTCTCTTTCACATTTCTGTGAAAACGAAAAAAGCCAAATGCTGACAATTAACATCCGTTTTAACGGTTTTAAGCCTCTAACAGAAACTGCTCTAGTGTCTAAACTGTGAGTCCTTGGGAGGCTTGTTATGCGTCTTGGAAAAGTAAATTTTTGACGCTTAAAATGTCCTATAAGCCTAGGGCACATCTTGTACACATTTCTGTGAAAACGAGAAAAGCCAAGTGCTGATATTTAACAGCCGTTTTAACGGTTTTAAGCCTCTAACAGAAACTGCTCTAGTGGCTAAACTGAGAGCCCTTGGGAGGCTTGTTATGCGTCTTGGAAAAGTAAATTTTTGACGCTTAAAATGTCCTATAAGCCTAGGGCACATCTTGTACACATTTCTGTGAAAACGAGAAAAGCCAAATGCTGATATTTAACAGCCGTTTTAACGGTTTTAAGCCTCTAACAGAAACTGCTCTAGTGGCTAAACTGAGAGCCCTTGGGAGGCTTGTTATGCCTCGCTAAAAAGGTAATTATTTGGCGCCCAAAATGTCCCATAAATCTCGGGCACCTCTCTTTTACATTCCTGTGAAAACGAAAAAAGCCAAATGCTGACAATTAACATCCGTTTTAACGGTTTTAAGCCTCTAACAGAAACTGCTCTAGTGCCTATACTGAGAGCCCTTGGGAGGCTTTTTATGCCTCCTTAAAAAGGTAATTATTTGGCGCCCAAAATGTCCTATACATCTCGGGCACATCTCGTTCACATTTCTGTGAAAACGAGAAAAGCCAAATGCTGATAATTAACAGCCGTTTTAACGGTTTTAAGCCTCTAACAGAAACTGCTCTAGTGGCTAAACTGAGAGCCCTTGGGAGGCTTGTTATGCCTCGCTAAAAAGGTAATTATTTGGCGCCCAAAATGTCCCATAAATCTCGGGCACCTCTCTTTTACATTCCTGTGAAAACGAAAAAAGCCAAATGCTGACAATTAACATCCGTTTCAACGGTTTTAAGCCTCTAACAGAAACTGCTCTAGTGCCTATACTGAGAGCCCTTGGGAGGCTTTTTATGCCTCTTTAAAAAGGTAATTATTTGGCCCCCAAAATGTCCTATACATCTCGGGCACATCTCGTTCACGTTTCTGTGAAAACGAGAAAAGCCAAATGCTGATAATTAACAGCCGTTTTAACGGTTTTAAGCCTCTAACAGAAACTGCTCTAGCGGCTAAACTGAGTGCCCTTGGGAGGCTTTTTATGCCTCCTTGAAAAGGTAATTATTTGGCGCCCAAAATGTCCTATACATCTCGGGCACATCTCCTTCACGTTTCTGTGAAAACGAGAAAAGCCAAATGCTGATAATTAACAGCCGTTTTAACGGTTTTAAGCCTCTAACAGAAACTGCTCTAGTGGCTAAACTGAGTGCCCTTGGGAGGCTTTTTATGACTCCTTAAAAAGGTAATTATTTGGCGCCCGAAATGTAATCTAAACCTCGGGCATATCTCTTTCACATTTCTGTGAAAACGAGAAAAGCCAAATGCTGATAATTAACAGCCGTTTTAACGGTTTTAAGCCTCTAACAAAAACTGCTCTAGTGAATAAACTGTGAGCTCTTGGGATGCTTGTTATGCCTCCTTAAAAAGGTAATTATTTGGCGCCCTAAATGTAATATAAACCTCGGGAACATCTCGTTCACATTTCTGTGAAAACGAGAAAAGCCAAATGCTGATAATTAACAGCCGTTTTAACGGTTTTAAGCCTCTAACAGAAACTGCTCTAGTGGCTAAACTGAGAGCCCTTGGGAGGCTTGTTATGCCTCGTTAAAAAGGTAATTATTTGGCGCCCAAAATGTCCCATAAACATCGGGCACCTCTCTTTCACATTTCTGTGAAAACGAGAAAAGCCAAATGCTGACAATTAACATCCGTTTTAACGGTTTTAAGCCTCTAACAGAAACTGCTCTAGTGTCTAAACTGTGAGTCCTTGGGAGGCTTGTTATGCGTCTTGGAAAAGTAAATTTTTGACGCTTAAAATGTCCTATAAGCCAAGAGCACATCTTGTACACATTTCTGTGAAAACGAGAAAAGCCAAGTGCTGATATTTAACAGCCGTTTTAACGGTTTTAAGCCTCTAACTGAAACTGCTCTAGTGGCTAAACTGAGAGCCCTTGGGAGGCTTGTTATGCCTCGTTAAAAAGGTAATAATTTGGCGCCCAAAATGTCCCATAAACCTCGGGCACCTCTCTTTTACATTCCTGTGAAAACGAAAAAAGCCAAATGCTGACAATTAACATCCGTTTTAACGGTTTTAAGCCTCTAACAGAAACTGCTCTAGTGCCTATACTGAGAGCCCTTGGGAGGCTTTTTATGCCTCCTTAAAAAGGTAATTATTTGGCGCCCAAAATGTCCTATACATCTCGGGCACATCTCGTTCACGTTTCTGTGAAAACGAGAAAAGCCAAATGCTGATAATTAACAGCCGTTTTAACGGTTTTAAGCCTCTAACAGAAACTGCTCTAGTGGCTAAACTGAGAGCCCTTGGGAGGCTTTTTATGCCTCTTTAAAAAGGTAATTATTTGGCCCCCAAAATGTCCTATACATCTCGGGCACATCTCGTTCACGTTTCTGTGAAAACGAGAAAAGCCAAATGCTGATAATTAACAGCCGTTTTAACGGTTTTAAGCCTCTAACAGAAACTGCTCTAGCGGCTAAACTGAGTGCCCTTGGGAGGCTTTTTATGCCTCCTTGAAAAGGTAATTATTTGGCGCCCAAAATGTCCTATACATCTCGGGCACATCTCCTTCACGTTTCTGTGAAAACGAGAAAAGCCAAATGCTGATAATTAACAGCCGTTTTAACGGTTTTAAGCCTCTAACAGAAACTGCTCTAGTGGCTAAACTGAGTGCCCTTGGGAGGCTTGTTATGCCTCGTTAAAAAGGTAATTATTTGGCGCCCGAAATGTAATCTAAACCTCGGGCATATCTCTTTCACATTTCTGTGAAAACGAGAAAAGCCAAATGCTGATAATTAACAGCCGTTTTAACGGTTTTAAGCCTCTAACAGAAACTGCTCTAGTGGCTAAACTGAGTGCCCTTGGGAGGCTTTTTATGTCTCCTTAAAAAGGTAATTATTTGGCGCCCGAAATGTAATCTAAACCTCGGGCATATCTCTTTCACATTTCTGTGAAAACGAGAAAAGCCAAATGCTGATAATTAACAGCCGTTTTAACGGTTTTAAGCCTCTAACAAAAACTGCTCTAGTGAATAAACTGTGAGCTCTTGGGATGCTTGTTATGCCTCCTTACAAAGGTAGTTATTTGGCGCCCAAAATGCCCATAAACCTCGGGCACCTCTCTTTCACATTTCTGTGAAAACGAAAAAAGCCAAATGCTGACAATTAACATCCGTTTTAACGGTTTTAAGCCTCTAACAGAAACTGCTCTAGTGTCTAAACTGTGAGCCCTTGGGAGGCTTGTTATGCGTCTTGGAAAAGTAAATTTTTGACGCTTAAAATGTCCTATAAGCCTAGGGCACATCTTGTACACATTTCTGTTAAAACGAGAAAAGCCAAGTGCTGATATTTAACAGCCGTTTTAACGGTTTTAAGCCTCTAACAGAAACTGCTCTAGTGGCTAAACTGAGAGCCCTTGGAAGGCTTGTTATGCCTCGTTAAAAAGGTAATTATTTGGCGCCCAAAACGTCCCATAAACCTCGGGCACCTCTCTTTTACATTCCTGTGAAAACGAAAAAAGCCAAATGCTGACAATTAACATCCGTTTTAGCGGTTTTAAGCCTCTAACAGAAACTGCTCTAGTGCCTATACTGAGAGCCCTTGGGAGGCTTTTTATGCCTCCTTAAAAAGGTAATTATTTGGCGCCCAAAATGTCCTATACATCTCGGGCACATCTCGTTCACGTTTCTGTGAAAACGAGAAAAGCCAAATGCTGATAATTAACAGCCGTTTTAACGGTTTTAAGCCTCTAACAGAAACTGCTCTAGTGGCTAAACTGAGAGCCCTTGGGAGGCTTTTTATGCCTCTTTAAAAAGGTAATTATTTGGCGCCCAAAATGTCCTATACATCTCGGGCACATCTCGTTCACGTTTCTGTGAAAACGAGAAAAGCCAAATGCTGATAATTAACAGCCGTTTTAACGGTTTTAAGCCTCTAACAAAAACTGCTCTAGTGAATAAACTGTGAGCTCTTGGGATGCTTGTTATGCCTCCTTAAAAAGGTAATTATTTGGCGCCCTAAATGTAATATAAACCTCGGGAACATCTCGTTCACATTTCTGTGAAAACGAGAAAAGCCAAATGCTGATAATTAACAGCCGTTTTAACGGTTTTAAGCCTCTAACAGAAACTGCTCTAGTGGCTAAACTGAGAGCCCTTGGGAGGCTTGTTATGCCTCGTTAAAAAGGTAATTATTTGGCGCCCAAAATGTCCCATAAACATCGGGCACCTCTCTTTCACATTTCTGTGAAAACGAAAAAAGCCAAATGCTGACAATTAACATCCGTTTTAACGGTTTTAAGCCTCTAACAGAAACTGCTCTAGTGTCTAAACTGTGAGTCCTTGGGAGGCTTGTTATGCGTCTTGGAAAAGTAAATTTTTGACGCTTAAAATGTCCTATAAGCCAAGAGCACATCTTGTACACATTTCTGTGAAAACGAGAAAAGCCAAGTGCTGATATTTAACAGCCGTTTTAACGGTTTTAAGCCTCTAACTGAAACTGCTCTAGTGGCTAAACTGAGAGCCCTTGGGAGGCTTGTTATGCCTCGTTAAAAAGGTAATAATTTGGCGCCCAAAATGTCCCATAAACCTCGGGCACCTCTCTTTTACATTCCTGTGAAAACGAAAAAAGCCAAATGCTGACAATTAACATCCGTTTTAACGGTTTTAAGCCTCTAACAGAAACTGCTCTAGTGCCTATACTGAGAGCCCTTGGGAGGCTTTTTATGCCTCCTTAAAAAGGTAATTATTTGGCGCCCAAAATGTCCTATACATCTCGGGCACATCTCGTTCACGTTTCTGTGAAAACGAGAAAAGCCAAATGCTGATAATTAACAGCCGTTTTAACGGTTTTAAGCCTCTAACAGAAACTGCTCTAGTGGCTAAACTGAGAGCCCTTGGGAGGCTTTTTATGCCTCTTTAAAAAGGTAATTATTTGGCCCCCAAAATGTCCTATACATCTCGGGCACATCTCGTTCACGTTTCTGTGAAAACGAGAAAAGCCAAATGCTGATAATTAACAGCCGTTTTAACGGTTTTAAGCCTCTAACAGAAACTGCTCTAGCGGCTAAACTGAGTGCCCTTGGGAGGCTTTTTATGCCTCCTTGAAAAGGTAATTATTTGGCGCCCAAAATGTCCTATACATCTCGGGCACATCTCCTTCACGTTTCTGTGAAAACGAGAAAAGCCAAATGCTGATAATTAACAGCCGTTTTAACGGTTTTAAGCCTCTAACAGAAACTGCTCTAGTGGCTAAACTGAGTGCCCTTGGGAGGCTTGTTATGCCTCGTTAAAAAGGTAATTATTTGGCGCCCGAAATGTAATCTAAACCTCGGGCATATCTCTTTCACATTTCTGTGAAAACGAGAAAAGCCAAATGCTGATAATTAACAGCCGTTTTAACGGTTTTAAGCCTCTAACAGAAACTGCTCTAGTGGCTAAACTGAGTGCCCTTGGGAGGCTTTTTATGACTCCTTAAAAAGGTAATTATTTGGCGCCCGAAATGTAATCTAAACCTCGGGCATATCTCTTTCACATTTCTGTGAAAACGAGAAAAGCCAAATGCTGATAATTAACAGCCGTTTTAACGGTTTTAAGCCTCTAACAAAAACTGCTCTAGTGAATAAACTGTGAGCTCTTGGGATGCTTGTTATGCCTCCTTACAAAGGTAGTTATTTGGCGCCCAAAATGCCCATAAACCTCGGGCACCTCTCTTTCACATTTCTGTGAAAACGAAAAAAGCCAAATGCTGACAATTAACATCCGTTTTAACGGTTTTAAGCCTCTAACAGAAACTGCTCTAGTGTCTAAACTGTGAGCCCTTGGGAGGCTTGTTATGCGTCTTGGAAAAGTAAATTTTTGACGCTTAAAATGTCCTATAAGCCTAGGGCACATCTTGTACACATTTCTGTTAAAACGAGAAAAGCCAAGTGCTGATATTTAACAGCCGTTTTAACGGTTTTAAGCCTCTAACAGAAACTGCTCTAGTGGCTAAACTGAGAGCCCTTGGAAGGCTTGTTATGCCTCGTTAAAAAGGTAATTATTTGGCGCCCAAAACGTCCCATAAACCTCGGGCACCTCTCTTTTACATTCCTGTGAAAACGAAAAAAGCCAAATGCTGACAATTAACATCCGTTTTAACGGTTTTAAGCCTCTAACAGAAACTGCTCTAGTGCCTATACTGAGAGCCCTTGGGAGGCTTTTTATGCCTCCTTAAAAAGGTAATTATTTGGCGCCCAAAATGTCCTATACATCTCGGGCACATCTCGTTCACGTTTCTGTGAAAACGAGAAAAGCCAAATGCTGATAATTAACAGCCGTTTTAACGGTTTTAAGCCTCTAACAGAAACTGCTCTAGTGGCTAAACTGAGAGCCCTTGGGAGGCTTTTTATGCCTCTTTAAAAAGGTAATTATTTGGCGCCCAAAATGTCCTATACATCTCGGGCACATCTCGTTCACGTTTCTGTGAAAACGAGAAAAGCCAAATGCTGATAATTAACAGCCGTTTTAACGGTTTTAAGCCTCTAACAGAAACTGCTCTAGCGGCTAAACTGAGAGCCCTTGGGAGGCTTTTTATGCCTCCTTAAAAAGGTAATTATTTGGCGCCCAAAACGTCCCATAAACCTCGGGCACCTATCTTTTACATTCCTGTGAAAACGAAAAAAGCCAAATGCTGACAATTAACATCCGTTTTAACGGTTTTAAGCCTCTAACAGAAACTGCTCTAGTGCCTATACTGAGAGCCCTTGGGAGGCTTTTTATGCCTCCTTAAAAAGGTAATTATTTGGCGCCCAAAATGTCCTATACATCTCGGGCACATCTCGTTCACGTTTCTGTGAAAACGAGAAAAGCCAAATGCTGATAATTAACAGCCGTTTTAACGGTTTTAAGCCTCTAACAGAAACTGCTCTAGTGGCTAAACTGAGAGCCCTTGGGAGGCTTTTTATGACTCCTTAAAAAGGTAATTATTTGGCGCCCGAAATTTAATCTAAACCTCGGGCATATCTCTTTCACATTTCTGTGAAAACGAGAAAAGCCAAATGCTGATAATTAACAGCCGTTTTAACGGTTTTAAGCCTCTAACAAAAACTGCTCTAGTGAATAAACTGTGAGCTCTTGGGATGCTTGTTATGCCTCCTTACAAAGGTAATTATTTGGCGCCCTAAATGTCCTATAAACCTCGGGAACATCTCGTTCACATTTCTGTGAATACGAGAAAAGCCAAATGCTGATAATTAACAGCCGTTTTAACGGTTTTAAGCCTCTAACAGAAACTGCTCTAGTGGCTAAACTGAGAGCCCTTGGGAGGCTTGTTATGCCTCGTTAAAAAGGTAATTATTTGGCGCCCAAAATGTCCCATAAACATCGGGCACCTCTCTTTCACATTTCTGTGAAAACGAAAAAAGCCAAATGCTGACAATTAACAGCCGTTTTAACGGTTTTCCTCTAACAAAAACTGCTCTAGTGAATAAACTGTGAGCTCTTGGGATGCTTGTTATGCCTCCTTACAAAGGTAGTTATTTGGCGCCCAAAATGTCCCATAAACATCGGGCACCTCTCTTTCACATTTCTGTGAAAACGAAAAAAGCCAAATGCTGACAATTAACATCCGTTTTAACGGTTTTAAGCCTCTAACAGAAACTGCTCTAGTGTCTAAACTGTGAGTCCTTGGGAGGCTTGTTATGCGTCTTGGAAAAGTAAATTTTTGACGCTTAAAATGTCCTATAAGCCTAGGGCACATCTTGTACACATTTCTGTGAAAACGAGAAAAGCCAAGTGCTGATATTTAACAGCCGTTTTAACGGTTTTAAGCCTCTAACAGAAACTGCTCTAGTGGCTAAACTGAGAGCCCTTGGGAGGCTTGTTATGCCTCGTTAAAAAGGTAATTATTTGGCGCCCAAAATGTCCCATAAACCTCGGGCACCTCTCTTTTACATTCCTGTGAAAACGAAAAACGCCAAATGCTGACAATTAACATCCGTTTTAACGGTTTTAAGCCTCTAACAGAAACTGCTCTAGTGCCTATACTGAGAGCCCTTGGGAGGCTTTTTATGCCTCCTTAAAAAGGTAATTATTTGGCGCCCAAAATGTCCTATACATCTCGGGCACATCTCGTTCACGTTTCTGTGAAAACGAGAAAAGCCAAATGCTGATAATTAACAGCCGTTTTAACGGTTTTAAGCCTCTAACAGAAACTGCTCTAGTGGCTAAACTGAGAGCCCTTGGGAGGCTTTTTATGCCTCTTTAAAAAGGTAATTATTTGGCCCCCAAAATGTCCTATACATCTCGGGCACATCTCGTTCACGTTTCTGTGAAAACGAGAAAAGCCAAATGCTGATAATTAACAGCCGTTTTAACGGTTTTAAGCCTCTAACAGAAACTGCTCTAGCGGCTAAACTGAGTGCCCTTGGGAGGCTTTTTATGCCTCCTTGAAAAGGTAATTATTTGGCGCCCAAAATGTCCTATACATCTCGGGCACATCTCCTTCACGTTTCTGTGAAAACGAGAAAAGCCAAATGCTGATAATTAACAGCCGTTTTAACGGTTTTAAGCCTCTAACAGAAACTGCTCTAGTGGCTAAACTGAGTGCCCTTGGGAGGCTTTTTATGACTCCTTAAAAAGGTAATTATTTGGCGCCCGAAATGTAATCTAAACCTCGGGCATATCTCTTTCACATTTCTGTGAAAACGAGAAAAGCCAAATGCTGATAATTAACAGCCGTTTTAACGGTTTTAAGCCTCTAACAAAAACTGCTCTAGTGAATAAACTGTGAGCTCTTGGGATGCTTGTTATGCCTCCTTACAAAGGTAGTTATTTGGCGCCCAAAATGCCCATAAACCTCGGGCACCTCTCTTTCACATTTCTGTGAAAACGAAAAAAGCCAAATGCTGACAATTAACATCCGTTTTAACGGTTTTAAGCCTCTAACAGAAACTGCTCTAGTGTCTAAACTGTGAGCCCTTGGGAGGCTTGTTATGCGTCTTGGAAAAGTAAATTTTTGACGCTTAAAATATCCTATAAGCCTAGGGCACATCTTGTACACATTTCTGTTAAAACGAGAAAAGCCAAGTGCTGATATTTAACAGCCGTTTTAACGGTTTTAAGCCTCTAACAGAAACTGCTCTAGTGGCTAAACTGAGAGCCCTTGGGAGGCTTGTTATGCCTCGTTAAAAAGGTAATTATTTGGCGCCCAAAATGTCCCATAAACATCGGGCACCTCTCTTTCACATTTCTGTGAAAACGAGAAAAGCCAAATGCTGATAATTAACAGCCGTTTTAACGGTTTTAAGCCTCTAACAAAAACTGCTCTAGTGAATAAACTGTGAGCTCTTGGGATGCTTGTTATGCCTCCTTACAAAGGTAATTATTTGGCGCCCTAAATATCCTATAAACCTCGGGAACATCTCGTTCACATTTCTGTGAAAACGAGAAAAGCCAAATGCTGATAATTAACAGCCGTTTTAACGGTTTTAAGCCTCTAACAGAAACTGCTCTAGCGGCTAAACTGAGTGCCCTTGGGAGACTTTTTATGTGTCCTTGAAAAGGTAATTATTTGGCGCCCAAAATGTCCTATACATCTCGAGCACATCTCCTTCACGTTTCTGTGAAAACGAGAAAAGCCAAATGCTGATAATTAACAGCCGTTTTAACGGTTTTAAGCCTCTAACAGAAACTGCTCTAGTGGCTAAACTGAGTGCCCTTGGGAGGCTTTTTATGACTCCTTAAAAAGGTAATTATTTGGCGCCCGAAATTTAATCTAAACCTCGGGCATATCTCTTTCACATTTCTGTGAAAACGAGAAAAGCCAAATGCTGATAATTAACAGCCGTTTTAAACGGTTTTAAGCCTCTAACAAAAACTGCTCTAGTGAATAAACTGTGAGCTCTTGGGATGCTTGTTATGCCTCCTTACAAAGGTAATTATTTGGCGCCCTAAATGTCCTATAAACCTCGGGAACATCTCGTTCACATTTCTGTGAAAACGAGAAAAGCCAAATGCTGATAATTAACAGCCGTTTTAACGGTTTTAAGCCTCTAACAGAAACTGCTCTAGTGGCTAAACTGAGAGCCCTTGGGAGGCTTGTTATGCCTCGTTAAAAAGGTAATTATTTGGCGCCCAAAATGTCCCATAAACATCGGGCACCTCTCTTTCACATTTCTGTGAAAACGAAAAAAGCCAAATGCTGACAATTAACATCCGTTTTAACGGTTTTAAGCCTCTAACAGAAACTGCTCTAGTGTCTAAACTGTGAGTCCTTGGGAGGCTTGTTATGCGTCTTGGAAAAGTAAATTTTTGACGCTTAAATGTCCTATAAGCCTAGGGCACATCTTGTACACATTTCTGTGAAAACGAGAAAAGCCAAGTGCTGATATTTAACAGCCGTTTTAACGGTTTTAAGCCTCTAACAGAAACTGCTCTAGTGGCTAAACTGAGAGCCCTTGGGAGGCTTGTTATGCCTCGTTAAAAAGGTAATTATTTGGCGCCCAAAATGTCCCATAAACCTCGGGCACCTCTCTTTTACATTCCTGTGAAAACGAAAAAAGCCAAATGCTGACAATTAACATCCGTTTTAACGGTTTTAAGCCTCTAACAAAAACTGCTCTAGTGCCTATACTGAGAGCCCTTGGGAGGCTTTTTATGCCTCCTTGAAAAGGTAATTATTTGGCGCCCAAAATGTCCTATACATCTCGGGCACATCTCCTTCACGTTTCTGTGAAAACGAGAAAAGCCAAATGCTGATTATTAACAGCCGTTTTAACGGTTTTAAGCCTCTAACAGAAACTGCTCTAGTGGCTAAACTGAGTGCCCTTGGGAGGCTTTTTATGACTCCTTAAAAAGGTAATTATTTGGCGCCCGAAATGTAATCTAAACCTCGGGCATATCTCTTTCACATTTCTGTGAAAACGAGAAAAGCCAAATGCTGATAATTAACAGCCGTTTTAACGGTTTTAAGCCTCTAACAAAAACTGCTCTAGTGAATAAACTGTGAGATCTTGGGATGCTTGTTATGCCTCCTTACAAAGGTAGTTATTTGGCGCCCAAAATGCCCATAAACCTCGGGCACCTCTCTTTCACATTTCTGTGAAAACGAAAAAAGCCAAATGCTGACAATTAACATCCGTTTTAACGGTTTTAAGCCTCTAACAGAAACTGCTCTAGTGTCTAAACTGTGAGCCCTTGGGAGGCTTGTTATGCGTCTTGGAAAAGTAAATTTTTGACGCTTAAAATGTCCTATAAGCCTAGGGCACATCTTGTACACATTTCTGTTAAAACGAGAAAAGCCAAGTGCTGATATTTAACAGCCGTTTTAACGGTTTTAAGCCTCTAACAGAAACTGCTCTAGTGGCTAAACTGAGAGCCCTTGGAAGGCTTGTTATGCCTCGTTAAAAAGGTAATTATTTGGCGCCCAAAACGTCCCATAAACCTCGGGCACCTCTCTTTTACATTCCTGTGAAAACGAAAAAAGCCAAATGCTGACAATTAACATCCGTTTTAACGGTTTTAAGCCTCTAATAGAAACTGCTCTAGTGCCTATACTGAGAGCCCTTGGGAGGCTTTTTATGCCTCCTTAAAAAGGTAATTATTTGGCGCCCAAAATGTCCTATACATCTCGGGCACATCTCGTTCACGTTTCTGTGAAAACGAGAAAAGCCAAATGCTGATAATTAACAGCCGTTTTAACGGTTTTAAGCCTCTAACAGAAACTGCTCTAGTGGCTAAACTGAGAGCCCTTGGGAGGCTTTTTATGCCTCTTGAAAAAGGTAATTATTTGGCGCCCAAAATGTCCTATACATCTCGGGCACATCTCGTTCACGTTTCTGTGAAAACGAGAAAAGCCAAATGCTGATAATTAACAGCCGTTTTAAACGGTTTTAAGCCTCTAACAGAAACTGCTCTAGCGGCTAAACTGAGAGCCCTTGGGAGGCTTTTTATGCCTCCTTAAAAAGGTAATTATTTGGCGCCCAAAACGTCCCATAAACCTCGGGCACCTCTCTTTTACATTTCTGTGAAAACGAGAAAAGCCAAATGCTGATAATTAACAGCCGTTTTAACGGTTTTAAGCCTCTAACAGAAACTGCTCTAGTGCCTATACTGAGAGCCCTTGGAGGCTTTTTATGCCTCCTTAAAAAGGTAATTATTTGGCGCCCAAAATGTCCTATACATCTCGGGCACATCTCGTTCACGTTTCTGTGAAAACGAGAAAAGCCAAATGCTGATAATTAACAGCCGTTTTAACGGTTTTAAGCCTCTAACAGAAACTGCTCTAGTGGCTAAACTGAGAGCCCTTGGGAGGCTTTTTATGCCTCTTTAAAAAGGTAATTATTTGGCCCCCAAAATGTCCTATACATCTCGGGCACATCTCGTTCACGTTTCTGTGAAAACGAGAAAAGCCAAATGCTGATATTTAACAGCCGTTTTAACGGTTTTAAGCCTCTAACAGAAACTGCTCTAGTGGCTAAACTGAGAGCCCTTGGAAGGCTTGTTATGCCTCGTTAAAAAGGTAATTATTTGGCGCCCAAAACGTCCCATAAACCTCGGGCACCTCTCTTTTACATTCCTGTGAAAACGAAAAAAGCCAAATGCTGACAATTAACATCCGTTTTAACGGTTTTAAGCCTCTAACAGAAACTGCTCTAGTGCCTATACTGAGAGCCCTTGGGAGGCTTTTATGCCTTAAAAAGGTAATTATTTGGCGCCCAAAACGTCCTATACATCTCGGGCACATCTCCTTCACGTTTCTGTGAAAACGAGAAAAGCCAAGTGCTGATATTTAACAGCCGTTTTAACGGTTTTAAGCCTCTAACAGAAACTGCTCTAGTCTCTAAACTGAGAGCCATTGGGAGGCTCGTTATACCTCCTTACAAAGGTAATTATTTTGCGCCCACAATGTACTATAGACCTCGAGCACATCTCTTTCACATTTCTGTGAAAACGAGAAAAGCCAAATGCAGATAATTAACAGCCGTTTTAAGGGTTTTAAGCCTCTAACAGAAACTGCTCTAGTGCCTAAACTGAGAGCCCTGGGGAGGCTTTTTATGCCTCCTTAAAAAGGTAATTATTTGGCGCGAAAAATGTCCTATACATCTTGGGCACATCTCGTTCACGTTTCTTTGAAAACGAGAAAAGCCAAATGCTGATAATTAACAGCCGTTTTAACGGTTTTAAGCCTCTAACAGAAACTGCTCTAGTGGCTGAACTGAGAGCCCTTGGGAGGCTTTGTATGCCTCCTTAAAAAGGTAATTATTTGGCGCCCAAAATGTCCTATAGACCTCGGGAACATCTCGTTCACATTTCTGTGAAAACGAGAAAAGCCAAGTGCTGATAATTAACAGCCGTTTTAACGGTTTTAAGCCTCTAACAGAAACTGCTCTAGTGGCTAAATTGAGAGCCCTTGGGAGGCTTTTTATGCCTCTTTAAAAAGGTAATTATTTGGTGCCCAAACTGTAATCTAAACCTCGGGCATATCTCTTTCACATTTCTGTGAAAACGAGAAAAGCCAAATGCTGATAATTAACAGCCGTTTTAACGGTTTTAAGCCTCTAACAGAAACTGCTCTAGTCTCTAAACTGAGAGCCATTGGGAG
>CASBSA010000239.1:0-16418 GCA_949129095.1 Volucella bombylans | reverse complement strand
CTAGGACGCTTATTTAAGGAGTTATAGCGATTTTTGTGTTCAACTTTGGACCCTGTAAGACGCTTATTTAAGGAGTTATAGCGATTTTTGTGTTCAACTTTGGACCCTCTAGGACGCTTATTTAAGGAGTTATAGCGATTTTTGTGTTCAACTTTGGAGCCTCTAGGACGCTTATTTAAGGAGTTATAGCGATTTTTGTGTTCAACTTTGGACCCTCTAGGACGCTTATTTAAGGAGTTATAGCGATTTTTGTGGTCAACTTTGGACCCTCTAGGACGCTTATTTAAGGAGTTATAGCGATTTTTGTGTTCAACTTTCGACCCTCTAGGACGCTTATTTATGTAGTTATAGCGATTTTTGTGTTCAACTTTGGACCCTCTAGGACGCTTATTTAAGGAGTTATACCCATTTTTGTGATCAACTTTGGACCCTCTAGGGCGCTTATTTAAGGAGTTATAACCATTTTTGTGTTTAACTTTGGACACTCTAGGACGCTTATTTAAGGAGTTATAGCGATTTTTGTGTTCAACTTTGGACCCTCTAGGACGCTTATCTAAGGAGTTACCACCATTTTTGTGTTTAACTTTGGACCCTCTAGGACGCTTATTTAAGGAGTTATAGTGATTTTTGTGTTCAACTTTGGACCCTCTAGGACGCTTATTTAAGGAGTTATAGCGATTTTTGTGTTTAACTTTGAACCCTCTAGGACGCTTATTTAAATAGTGATAGCCATTTTTGTGCTCCACTTTGTACCCTCTAGGAGGCTTATGTAAGGAGTTATAGCCATTTTTGTGTTCAACTTTGGACCCTCTAGGACACTTATTTAAGGAGTTATAGCTATGTTTGTGTTCAAGTTTGGAACCTCTAGGACGCTTATTTAAGGAGTTATAGCTATTTTTGTGTTCAAGTTTGGACCGTCTAGGACGCTTATTTAAGGAGTTATAGCCATTTTTGTGTTCGAGTTTGGACCTTCTAGGACGCTTATTTGAGGAGTTGTAGCTATTTTTGTGTTCATGTTTGGACCCTCTAGGACGCTTATTTAAGGAGTTATAGCGATTTTTGTGTTCAAATGTGGACCCTCTAGGACGCTTATTTAAAGAGTTATAGCTATTTTTGTGTTCAAGTTTGGAACCTCTAGGACGCTTATTTAAGGAGTTATAGCTATTTTTGTGTTCAAGTTTGGACCGTCTAGGACGCTTATTTAAGGAGTTATAGCGATTTTTGTGTTCAAATGTGGACCCTCTAGGACGCTTATTTAAATAGTGATAGCCATTTTTGTGCTCCACTTTGTACCCTCTAGGAGGCTTATGTAAGGAGTTATAGCCATTTTTGTGTTCAACGTTGGACCCTCTAGGACACTTATTTAAGGAGTTATAGCGATTTTTGTGTTCAACTTTCGACCCTCTAGGACGCTTATTTATGTAGTTATAGCGATTTTTGTGTTCAACTTTGGAGCCTCTAGGACGCTTATTTAAGGAGTTATAGCCATTTTTGTGATCAACTTTGGACCCTCTAGGACGCTTATTTAAGGAGTTATAACCATTTTTGTGTTTAACTTTGGACACTCTAGGACGCTTATTTAAGGAGTTATAGCGATTTTTGTGTTCAACTTTGGACCCTCTAGGACGCTTATCTAAGGAGTTACCACCATTTTTGTGTTTAACTTTGGGCCCTCTAGGACGCTTATTTAAGGAGTTATAGCGATTTTTGTGTTCAACTTTGGACCCTCTAGGACGCTTATTTAAGGAGTTATAGCGATTTTTGTGTTCAACTTTGGACCCTCTAGGACGCTTATTTAAGGAGTTATAGCGATTTTTGTGTTCAACTTTGGAGCCTCTAGGACGCTTATTTAAGGAGTTATAGCGATTTTTGTGTTCAACTTTGGACCCTCTAGGACGCTTATTTAAGGAGTTATAGCGATTTTTGTGGTCAACTTTGGACCCTCTAGGACGCTTATTTAAGGAGTTATAGCGATTTTTGTGTTCAACTTTGGACCCTCTAGGACGCTTATTTAAGGAGTTATAGCGATTTTTGTGGTCAACTTTGGACCCTCTAGGACGCTTATTTAAGGTGTTAAAGAATAATACGAGCACTTGTTTGTATTTGCACCGAAATGATTAAAAACGAGCTTTGCTTATGTGCAAATACAAAATGGTTAACTAAGGTTTATTATTAATTTATTAATTAGGTAATACAATGTTTGATACTTATCGTGTGGTGTTTGCTGCGGTCAAATCCAAAGTGGCAGAAGAAATCGCGTAGTGAATAAATCAGGGCACAATTGTTGTACTCTTTTCTACCCAATATTTCGCACAAGCAGTAAAGTTGTTGTTGTACAACCTGCGCAATAGCATACGACGAATGGACATAAAAGGAAATAATGCAAAAAGTTCAAGCACACACAACACGATTGATCTTCATCAAAGATCAAAGTGATTGATAAAAATGATAAGCATGAGAATAGTTACACAATTTTGAATATCGAAAGAAAATTACATCTTACAGAAGATTAACAAATATCAATATCAATATGTTACTTTTTGGATGAGTTAACAATTTTAAAACCAAAAAAAATAGTTGTTTGAGTCCCAAACATCCCGCTCCCCCTGAACGAGTTTCAGGACATTGGTAATGGTGCTAGCTTCGTAGTTGGTCGAACGAACGTTCCACCGGAGGTGCGAATTGTTGCAACTCGTACACGTCGATCAGGACCCTCGTTAACAGCTTCGATGCGTCCTAAAAGCCACTTTGTGGGAGGTAGATTTGGCTCTTTAATTACTACTAAATCGCCAGGCTTGAGATTGATTGTGGGTTGTTGCCATTTGGGTCGCTCCTGTAAAGTTGTCAAATATTCCATGTGCCACCTCTTCCAAAAGCCTTGGATCATGTTTTGGATATGGTTCCAGCGATTTAGCCGATTTGTTGGTAATTCCAGGTGACTGGGCTCAGGAACAGCTGTCAATGGTTCACCTATGAGAAAATGACCTGGTGTTAGAGGGTTTAAATCAGTATCGGACATAGAACATAAAGGACGAGAATTTAACACAGCTTCTACTTGACACAACAATGTACAAAATTCTTCAAACGTTAAGATCGAATTTCCTATAACGCGTCGTAGGTGCAGCTTTACTGACTTAACGCCAGCTTCCCAAAGGCCACCGAAATGAGGTGCCGATGGAGGGATGAAGTGCCATGCTATACCATCCTTGGCAAGAGCGGCACCAATGGTGTTGTTGTGTGTTTGCTCCAGAACTAATTTGTGCATCTCCGTGAGGCACCGTCGAGCTCCTTGAAAATTGGTCCCGTTGTCGCTAAAGATACTTGAGCATTTCCCACGGCGTGAAACAAATCTACGTAAAGCAGCGATGAAGGCATCTGTCGTAAGATCGCTTACCAGTTCCAAGTGAATTGCTTTCGTAGACATGCATATGAATAAGGCAATGTACGACTTTGCCATTTTCGCCTTGCGACATCGAGACAATTTAGTTAAAAAGGGTCCAGCGTAATCACATCCCGTATTTGAAAATGGACGGCTCTGTTGAATCCGATGTGATGGTAGATCACCCATTATCTGCTGACTGGTTTGCTTACGTTGCATAAAACACTGCTTACACTGGTGAATTATTTTGCGGATTAGATTTCTGCTACCCATGATCCAAAATTCTTGCCGAACGAAAGCAAATGTCTCAGATACTCCTGCATGCAAATACCGTTGATGAATATCTGAAACAATCAAAGAACAAATAGGACTATTTTTTGGTAAAATAATAGGATGCTTAATGCTGAACGATACGTAGGCATTTTTAATGCGTCCACCAACACGTAGGAGTCCATCCTCATCTAAGAAAGCTGAGTATTTTAAAAGCTTTGATTTTGGTGATATTTGGTGTCTAGTACGCAGATATTGAATGTCGCTTTCGAAGGCTCCAAGCTGAATTATCTTCAAAATAACAATTTTCGCAGAACGAATCTCGGAATAGATCAAACCGTGAATGTTTCGATTTGAACTATCAGTTTTACAATTGTTCACAAACCGACTACAGTACGCAACAATGCGTTGCAGTTTATACCACGAAGAATTCCTTTTTAGTAGTCCCTCAAGTATAGAACCATTTAAAAGCGTGACCAGAACCTGCTTTGGGGTTGGCCTTTCCTCCTGTGTAACCGATTTAGAGTTTGAAATATCGAACTGAATCTTTGATTCTGGCCAATATTCCTCGGGTGATGATAGCCAGGATGGACCTGACCACCACAGATCATGAGCAGGTAGACGAGAGGGCAGAACGCCACGCGACGCACAGTCTGCTGGATTTGACGCTGTTGGCACATAACGCCACGAGTATCTCGGGATTTTCTCCAAGATGGATGCAGAACGGTTAGCAACAAAGGTTGTCCACCGCCGGGGGTTCGAGGAAAGCCAATGTAGTACAATTTCTGAGTCGCACCATGCGAATGTCCTTCCGATATTGGCCGTTACCGATGATTTCACCAACGAAAGAAGACGAGACAATAGCAAAGCACCACACAGTTCGAGTCGAGGGACGGACACAGGTTTTAGAGGGGCCACTTTTGTTTTTGTTGCAATGATAGTGGTGGTAATATTTCCCTGGGGTGATTTAGAACGCGCATACACGACCGCGGCGTAGGCGAGAGTTGAGGCATCCGAGAACCCGTGAAGTTCTATGTCGTCACCGGATTGAAAAATATGTCGTGGAACCTTTATTTTTTCAAAACATAGCAGTTGTTGGCGGTAAGAACTCCATTTTTCACAGAGCACCATGGGTAGGGGATCGTCCCAACCCAATTTTAATTCCGACGACCAGAGCTCTTGGAACAAGATTTTAAAAAGAACAACAGACGGCGCGAGAAGTCCTAATGGGTCGAAAATACTGGCGATTTCAGAAAGCATTGTTCGTCGGGTTACCGATGCGCACGATTTGAGTTGATTTGAATTCAAACGATACGAAAACATATCACTATGGGGATTCCAAAACATGCCGAGTACTTTGGCAAGCGATTGTGATCGTTCCGGATCGAAAAAAGAGTACTCACAGTCTTCGGGTGGTTGTTTTGCGAGAAGAGCCCAACAATTTGAGCTCCATTTACGAAGCTGGAGGTTAGCAAGCGACAACAACGCGACTAGGTCCGATTGTAAGTCTATCAGTGTTTGGATCGAATTTGCACCCGTCATAATGTCATCGACGTAGACATCATTCAGCAATATTTTAGCAGCCTTCGGATATTTTGCTTCGTAATCCTCTGCGATTTGCTGCAATACGCGAACCGAAAGAAAGGGTGCCGATGCTGTACCGTACGTCACTGTTTTCAGCCGATAGTGTTGAATACTGTCTTTTGCACTTTCACGCCATACGATGCGTTGATAGTTAGTGTCTGAATTGCGAACCCATATTTGCCGAAACATTTTCACAATATCTGCAGTAAAGACATAACGATGTTGTCGAAACCGCAAACACACTCCGATCAAATCGCGCTGAATTGGTGGCCCGATTAGAAGTTGGCTATTTAACGAGATTCCATTTGAATCTTTGGTCGAACCATCAAACACGACACGTAGTTTTGTGGACGAACTATCAGGTTTTAGAACCGCGTGATGAGGCAGATAGAATTGCTGCGAAGGGTCTTGGTATATTTCGTGGCAAGGGATTAGGGACATATGGCCGAGGTTGAGGTATTCCTTCATAAATTTGGAATATTGTTGTTGCAATTCTTGATTGTTTCGAAACCGACGCTCCATCGAGTTTAAGCGCGAAACCGCCGTGTGAAGAGTGTTTCCGAACCGAGGGGAGGAGGTCTTAAACGGAAGAGCAACAATGTATTTTCCGTCAGGCGATCTTGACACTGTTTTCCGAAACTGTTCTTCAGCTAGGTCATTAAAAGAAGAATTGGCTTTGATGCTAGGAATTTCTTCGAGCTCCCAGAATCTTTGTAGAAGAAGGTCTACGTCTATAGTGGAAAAGAATGACGATAGACCACGATGGTTTAGATCTGAGAGCTCTCCCGAAATAACCCACCCGAATGAAGTATTTTGAGCGATAGGTGTGCCTTCGGGCCCGCGTATTTGTTCAGCTTCAAGAATGTTAAAGACTTTATCTGCACCCAGAAGCATATCCACCGAGTTGGAAATGTTAAAGAGCGGATCGGCTAATATCAATTTTGAAATATGCTCCCATGTGGACGCGTCGAACGATTTAGATGGTAACTTTGAAGTCAGTTTACCGAGAATAAATGCATCTACCGACAGTTGGGTTGAGTTCACTCGCGAATGGATTTGGATTAAAACGCAACCTTTAGTTTGACCCGCTTCTAGTGATGATAGTCCCGTGACCGATATCCGAGCATGTTTGCGAGGAAGTCCTATCCTTTGCACGAATGATTCAGTGACGAATGAAGATTGTGAGCCCGTGTCCAACAAAATGCGACAATCGACGAACTGCCCCGATTATCTTGAACCTTTGCGAGAATTGTTGGCAAAATAGTTTGCTTGCGAATGCTTGGTTCAAGCGAGTGGTTACTGACCAGTGGGGGTGCAGGATGAGGAGTGGACGACGAACATTTTGAATAGTTTTGTGTTAAGGAAGGTGGGGTATCAGAAGTCGAGATAGATGGAACCGACACGGAAATGTTTGTAGAGTCATCCTGGTGCACCAAAGTGTGGTGACGAGATTTACACACACGACAACGGAAACTTGATCGACAATTATTCGAGGAGTGACCAATTCGAAGACAATTGAAACATGCGGACTGGGTTTTAACGAATTTTCTACGCGAATTAATGTCTGAAGATAGAAATTGAGCACATTGGGATAACACATGATCATTTTTACACATCGGGCACTGATTGTTCGAGGAAGATTTAGCATGATGAGTTCTAATTTGATTAGATTGTTTTGAACGCGACGGAACCGAACGATTAACAGTCTGACAAGCTTCTAGCGCATCACACCGGAGTTCAAGAAACTCGATAAGGTCTGAAATTGAGCTATCATCTCGAGAACCGACTTCCTCAGCCCATGCTTGTTTTGTTTCTGTGTCTAATTTCGAAAGCAATAGAAATATAAGCCATGGATCCCGACCGGTTTTATTTAACGCATGAAGTCCGCGTATGACTTCATCTGCACCGTCCGTAATTCTTCGCAATGATTGCACATTCGGAGTAGACAATGAAGGAAGAGTCAAAAATGTTTGCACAAAAGATTGAACAATTAAATTTACCCGATCATAGCGCCTTTCGAGTCGATCCCACGCCTCAATGTAATTTGCCTCTGAGATCGAAATGTGTTTTATAAGATTAGCCGCATCCTCACGCAAAAAAGATTTCAAATAGTGAAATTTTTGAGTTGCTGTGAGGTCGGGCTTACTATCGACCGAACCAACGAACAAGTCCTTAAAGGATGGCCAATCTTTATAATTGCCCGAAAACGGAGGCACAACTATTTTAGGTAAATTGATGGAAGAGCACGTGCTCTTTGACGAATCTAACCTCTTTAAGAAATTTTCCTGCTGATTTACGAATTTTTTCAAAACTTCAGGCTCTTGGGACTGCGATTGTTCGGCAGACTGCCTTTCCCGAATGGCCTTTTTTAAACCAGAATGTGCCACGAAATATTTATCCTCGTATGATCCGAACTCTGCCTCGAACTCTCCAACTTCACTTTCATCGGCCTGTGCAATAAATTCATTATGAAGCGACACGAATTCGGACCATGCTTCAACGGCTCTACTCAATCGAATTTCGAGCATTTCAATTGTAGTATCCGCATTAATAGACGCAACAAAATCAACCGCACGAGTTAAACACGCCTTTGCATTGCCACGTTTTTGCTTAAGTGCGTTCATTATTAAAAACCGACACGATAAAGCCTATGCATAAGAAAAAAAAGAATAAAAAAAAAAAAAAACCCAGGTGAAATGCTATGGAACATGCACGGAAACACCTTTTCCAATTAATAAATTATTTCAGTAAATTAAAGGGAAAACCGTCCAATAAGACTGTATAAAAGTTCTAGAACGATGTAAATCGAATATCCAATTTTCACACACGCGGTTTTTTTAGCATTCTTTTGCTGAAGACAGTTTAAGAAATAAAAATTCACCATGCACATGCAAATTAAAATTGTCTATTTGTAGGTTTATTTCAAATTTATTCGGCTTAGAAGGACCAATAATTGTGTTAAAGAATAATACGAGCACTTGTTTGTATTTGCACCGAAATGATTAAAAACGAGCTTTGCTTATGTGCAAATACAAAATGGTTAACAAAGGTTTATTATTAATTTATTAATTAGGTAATACAATGTTTGATACTTATCGTGTGGTGTGTGCTGCGGTCAAATCCAAAGTGGCAGAAGAAATCGCGTAGTGAATAAATCAGAGCACAATTGTTGTACTCTTTTCTACCCAATATTTCGCACAAGCAGTAAAGTTGTTGTTGTACAACCTGCGCGATAGCATACGACGAATGGACATAAAAGGAAATAATGCAAAAAGTTCAAGCACACACAACACGATTGATCTTCATCAAAGATCAAAGTGATTGATAAAAATGATAAGCATGAGAATAGTTACACAATTTTGAATATCGAAAGAAAATTACATCTTACAGAAGATTAACAAATATCAATATCAATATGTTACTTTTTGGATGAGTTAACAAGCTTAAAACCAAAAAAAATAGTTGTTTGAGTCCCAAACAAAGGAGTTATAGCGATTTTTGTGTTCAACTTTCGACCCTCTAGGACGCTTATTTATGTAGTTATAGCGATTTTTGTGTTCAACTTTGGACCCTCTAGGACGCTTATTTAAGGAGTTATAACCATTTTTGTGTTTAACTTTGGACACTCTAGGACGCTTATTTAAGGAGTTATAGCGATTTTTGTGTTCAACTTTGGACCCTCTAGGACGCTTATCTAAGGAGTTACCACCATTTTTGTGTTTAACTTTGGACCCTCTAGGACGCTTATTTAAGGAGTTATAGTGATTTTTGTGTTCAACTTTGGACCCTCTAGGACGCTTATTTAAGGAGTTATAGCGATTTTTGTGTTCAACTTTGAACCCTCTAGGACGCTTATTTAAATAGTGATAGCCATTTTTGTGCTCCACTTTGTACCCTCTAGGAGGCTTATGTAAGGAGTTATAGCCATTTTTGTGTTCAACTTTGGACCCTCTAGGACACTTATTTAAGGAGTTATAGCTATTTTTGTGTTCAAGTTTGGAACCTCTAGGACGCTTATTTAAGGAGTTATAGCTATTTTTGTGTTCAAGTTTGGACCGTCTAAGACGCTTATTTAAGGAGTTATAGCCATTTTTGTGTTCGAGTTTGGACCTTCTAGGACGCTTATTTGAGGAGTTGTAGCTATTTTTGTGTTCATGTTTGGACCCTCTAGGACGCTTATTTAAGGAGTTATAGCCATTTTTGTGTTCAACTTGGGACCCTCTAGGACGCTTATTTAAGGAGTTATAGCCATTTTGTGTTCAAGTTTGGACCCTCTAGGACGCTTATTTAAGGAGTTATAGCGATTTTTGTGTTCAACTTTGGACCCTGTAAGACGCTTATTTAAGGAGTTATAGCGATTTTTGTGTTCAACTTTGGACCCTCTAGGACGCTTATTTAAGGAGTTATAGCGATTTTTGTGTTCAACTTTGGACCCTCTAGGACGCTTATTTAAGGAGTTATAGCGATTTTTGTGTTCAACTTTGGACCCTCTAGGACGCTTATTTGAGGAGTTATAGCGATTTCTGTGTTCAACTTTGGACCCTCTAGGACGCTTATCTAAGGAGTTACCACCATTTTTGTGTTCAACTTTGGACCCTCTAGGACGCTTATTTAAGGAGTTATAGCGATTTTTTGTGTTCAACTTTGAACCCTCTAGGACGCTTATTTAAGGAGTTATAGCGATTTTTGTGTTCAACCTTTGGACCCTCTAGGACGCTTATTTAAGGAGTTATAGCGATTTTTGTGGTCAACTTTGGACCCTCTAGAACGCTTATTTAAGGAGTTATAACCATTTTTGTGTTTAACTTTCGACCCTCTAGGACGCTTATTTATGTAGTTATAGCGATTTTTGTGTTCAACTTTGGACCCTCTAGGACGCTTATTTAAGGAGTTATAGCGATTTATTGTGTTCAACTTTGGACCCTCTAGGACGCCTTATTTAAGGAGTTATAGCGATTTTTGTGTTCAACTTTGGACCCCTCTAGGACGCTTATTTAAGGAGTTATAGCGATTTTTGTGGTCAACTTTGGACCCCTCTAGGACGCTTATTTGAGGAGTTATAGCGATTTTTGTGGTCAATTTTGGACCCTCTAGGACGCTTATTTAAGGAGTTTATAGCAATTTTTGTGTTCAATTTTGGACCCTCTAGGACGCTTATTTAAGGAGTTATAGCGATTTTTGTGGTGCAACTTTGGACCCGCTAGGACGCTTACTTAAGGAGTTGTAGCGATTTTGTGGTCAACTTTGGACCCTCTGGGACGCTTATTTAAGGAGTTATAGCGATTTTTGTGGTCAACTTTGGACTCTCTAGGGACGCTTATTTAAGGAGTTATAGCGAATTTTGTGGTCAATTTTGACCCTCTAGGACGCTTATTTAAGGAGTTATAGCAATTTTTGTGTTCAATTTTGGACCCTCTAGGACGCTTATTTAAGGAGTTATAGCGATTTTTGTGGTCAACTTTGGACCCGCTAGGACGCTTACTTAAGGAGTTGTAGCGATTTTTGTGGTCAACTTTGGACCCTCTGGGACGCTTATTTAAGGAGTTATAGCGATTTTTGTGGTCAACTTTGGACCCTCTAGGACGCTTATTTGAGGAGTTATAGCGATTTTTGTGGTCAACTTTGGACCCTCTAGGACGCTTATCTAAGGATTTATAGCGATTTTTGTGTTTAACTTTGGACCCTCTAGGACGCTTATTTAAGGAGTTATAGCGATTTTTTGTGTTCAACTTTCTACCCTCTAGGACGCTTATTTATGTAGTTATAGCGATTTTTGTGGTCAATTTTGGACCCTCTAGGACGCTTATTTAAGGAGTTATAGCGATGGTCAAATTTGGACCCGCTAGGACGCTTATTTAAGGAGTTGTAGCGATTTTTTGTGTTTGACTTTGGACCCTCTAGGACGCTTATTTAAGGAGTTATAGCGATTTTTGTGGTCAATTTTGGACCCTCTAGGACGCTTATTTAAGGAGTTATAGCGATTTTTGTGGTCAACTTTGGACCCTCTAGGACGCTTATTTAAGGAGTTATAGCGATTTTTGTGTTCAACTTAGGACCCTCTAGGACGCTTATTTAAGGAGTTATAGCGATTTTTGTGTTCAACTTTGGACCCTCTAGGACGCTTATTTAAGGAGTTTATAGCGATTTTTGTGGTCTACTTTGGACCCTCTAGGACGCTTATTTAAGGAGTTATAGCGATTTTTGTGTTCAACTTTGGACCCTCTAGGACGCTTATTTAAGGAGTTACAGCGATTTTTGTGTTCAACTTTGGACCCTCTAGGACGCTTATTTGAGAAGTTATAGCGATTTTTGTGGTCAACTTTGGACCTCTAGGACGCTTATTTAAGGAGTTATAGCGATTTTGTGTTCAACTTTGGACCCTCTAGGACGCTTATTTAAGGAGTTATAGCGATTTTTGTGGTCAACTTTGGACCCCCTAGTACGCTTATTTAAGGAGTTATAGCGATTTTTGTGGTCAACTTTGGACCCTCTAGGACGCTTATTTGAGGAGTTATAGCGATTTTTGTGTTAACTTTGGACCCTCTAGGACGCTTATTTAAGGGAGTTATAGCAATTTATTGTGGTCAACTTTGGACCCTCTAGGACGCTTATTTAAGGAGTTATAGCGATTTTTGTGTTCAACTTTGGACCCTCTAGGACGCTTATTTAAGGAGTTAATAGCGATTTTTGTGGTCAACTTTGGACCCTCTAGGACGCTTATTTAAGGAGTTATAGCGATTTTGTGTTCAACTGTGGACCCTCTAGGACGCTTATTTAAGGAGTTATAGCGATTTTTGTGGTCAACTTTGGACCCCTAGTACGCTTATTTAAGGAGTTATAGCGATTTTTGTGGTCAACTTTGGACCCTCTAGGACGCTTATTTGAGGAGTTATAGCGATTTTTGTGTTCAACTTTGGACCCTCTTAGGACGCTTATTTAAGGAGTTATAGCGATTTTTGTGGTCAACTTTGGACCCTCTAGGACGCTTATTTAAGGAGTTATAGCGATTTTTTGTGTTCAACTTAGGACCCTCTAGGACGCTTATTTAAAGGAGTTATAGCGATTTTTGTGTTCAACTTTGGACCCTCTAGGACGCTTATTTAAGGAGTTATAGCGATTTTTGTGGTCTACTTTGGACCCTCTAGGACGCTTATTTAAGAGTTATAGCGATTTTTGTGTTCAACTTTGGACCCTCTAGGACGCTTATTAAGGAGTTACAGCGATTTTTGTGTTCAACTTTGGACCCCTCTAGGACGCTTATTTGAGAAGTTATAGCGATTTTTGTGGTCAACTTTGGACCCTCTAGGACGCTTATTTAAGGAGTTATAGCGATTTTTGTGTTCAACTTTGGACCCTCTAGGACGCTTATTTAAGGAGTTATAGCGATTTTGTGGTCAACTTTGGACCCCCTAAGTACGCTTATTTAAGGAGTTATAGCGATTTTTGTGGTCAACTTTGGACCCTCTAGGACGCTTATTTGAGGAGTTATAGCGATTTTTGTGGTTAACTTTGGACCCTCTAGGACGCTTATTTAAGGAGTTATAGCAATTTTTGTGGTCTACTTTGGACCCTCTAGGACGCTTATTTAAGGAGTTATAGCGATTTTTGTGTTCAACTTTGGACCCTCTAGGACGCTTATTTAAGGAGTTATAGGCGATTTTTGTGTCCAACTTTGGACCCTCTAGGACGCTTACTTAAGGAGTTATAGCGATTTTTGTGGTGGTACTTTGGACCCTCTAGGACGCTTATTTAAGGAGTTATAGCGATTTTTGTGGTCAACTTTGGACCCGCTAGGGAACGCTTATTTAAGGAGTTATAGCGATTTTTGTGTTCAACTTTGGACCCTCTAGGACGCTTATTTAAGGAGGTTGTAGCGATTTTTGGTGGTCAACTTTGGACCCTCTAGGCGCTTATTTAAGGAGTTATAGCGATTTTTGTGGTCAATTTTGGACCCTCTAGGACGCTTATTTAAGGAGTTATAGCGATGGTCAAATTTGGACCCTCTAGGACGCTTATTTAAGGAGTTATAGCGATTTTTGTGTTCAACTTTGGACCCTCTAGGACGCTTATTTAAGGAGTTATAGCGATTTTTGTGGTCAACTTTGGACCCCCTAGTACGCTTATTTAAGGAGTTATAGCGATTTTTGTGGTCAACTTTGGACCCTCTAGGACGCTTATTTGAGGAGTTATAGCGATTTTTGTGGTTAACTTTGGACCCTCTAGGACGCTTATTTAAGGAGTTATAGCAATTTTTGTGGTCTACTTTGGACCCTCTAGGACGCTTATTTAAGGAGTTATAGCGATTTTTGTGTTCAACTTTGGACCCTCTAGGACGCTTATTTAAGGAGTTATAGCGATTTTTGTGTTCAACTTTGGACCCTCTAGGACGCTTATTTAAGGAGTTATAGCGATTTTTGTGTTCAACTTTGGACCCTCTAGGACGCTTATTTGAGGAGTTATAGCGATTTTTGTGGTCAACTTTGGACCCTCTAGAACGCTTATTTAAGGAGTTATAGCGATTTTTGTGGTCAACTTTGGACCCCCTAGTACGCTTATTTAAGGAGTTATAGCGATTTTTGTGGTCTACTTTGGACCCTCTAGGACGCTTATTTAAGGAGTTATAGCGATTTTTGTGGTCAACTTTGGACCCTCTAGAACGCTTATTTAAGGAGTTATAGCGATTTTTGTGGTCTACTTTGGACCCTCTAGGACGCTTATTTAAGGAGTTATAGCGATTTTTGTGTTCAACTTTGGACCCTCTAGGACGCTTATTTAAGGAGTTATAGCGATTTTTGTGTTCAACTTTGGACCCTCTAGGACGCTTATTTAAAGAGTTATAGCGATTTTTGTGGTCAACTTTGGACCCTCTAGGACGCTTATTTAAGGAGTTATAGCGATTTTTGTGGTCAACTTTGGACCCTCTAGGACGCTTATTTGAGGAGTTATAGCGATTTTTGTGGTCAACTTTGAACCCTCTAGGACGCTTATTTAAGGAGTTATAGCGATTTTTGTGGTCTACTTTGGACCCTCTAGGACGCTTATTTAAGGAGTTATAGCGATTTTTGTGTTCAACTTTGGACCCTCTAGGACGCTTATTTAAGGAGTTATAGCGTTCTTTGTGGTCAACTTTGTACCCTCTAGGTCGCTTATTTGAGGAGTTATAGCGATTTTTGTGGTCAACTTTGGAACCTCTAGGACGCTTATTTGAGGAGTTATAGCGATTTTTGTGGTCAACTTTGGACCCTCTAGGACGCTTATTTGAGGAGTTATAGCGATTTTTGTGGTCAACTTTGGACCCTCTAGGACGCTTATTTAAGGAGTTATAGCGATTTTTGTGTTCAACTTTGGACCCCTCTAGGACGCTTATTTAAGGAGTTATAGCGATTTTTGTGTCCAACTTTGGACCCTCTAGGACGCTTACTTAAGGAGTTATAGCGATTTTTGTGGTTTACTTTGGACCCTCTAGGACGCTTATTTAAGGAGTTATAGCGATTTTTGTGGTCAACTTTGGACCCTCTAGGACGCTTATTTAAGGAGTTATAGCGATTTTTGTGGTCAACTTTGGACCCTCTAGGACGCTTATTTAAGGAGTTATAGCGATTTTTGTGGTCTACTTTGGACCCTCTAGGACGCTTATTTAAGGAGTTATAGCGATTTTTGTGTTCAACTTTGGACCCTCTAAGACGCTTATTTGAGGAGTTATAGCGATTTTTGTGGTCAACTTTGGACCCTCTAGGACGCTTATTTAAGGAGTTATAGCGATTTTTGTGTTCAACTTTGGACCCTCTAGGACGCTTATTTAAGGAGTTATAGCGATTTTGTGGTCAACTTTGGACCCTCTAGGACGCTTATTTGAGGAGTTATAGCGATTTTTGTGGTCAACTTTGGACCCTCTAGGACGCTTATTTAAGGAGTTATAGCCTATTTTTGTGGTCTACTTTGGACCCTCTAGGACGCTTATTTAAGGAGTTATAGCGATTTTTGTGTTCAACTTTGGACCCTCTAGGACGCTTATTTGAGGAGTTATAGCGATTTTTGTGGTCAACTTTGGACCCTCTAGAACGCTTATTTAAGGAGTTATAGCGATTTTTGTGTTCAACTTTGGACCCTCTAGGACGCTTATTTAAGGAGTTATAGCGATTTTTGTGTTCAACTTTGGACCCTCTAGGACGCTTATTTAAGGAGTTATAGCGATTTTGGTGGTCAACTTTGGACCCTCTAGGACGCTTATTTAAGGAGTTATAGCGATTTTTGTGTTCAACTTTGGACCCTCTAGGACGCTTATTTAAGGAGTTATAGCGATTTTTGTGTTCAACTTTGGACCCTCTAGGACGCTTATTTAAGGAGTTATAGCGATTTTGGTGGTCAACTTCGGACCCTCTAGGACGCTTATTTAAGGATTTATAGCGATTTTTGTGTTCAACTTTCGACCCTCTAAGACGCTTATTTAAGGAGTTGTAGCGATTTTGGTGGTCAACTTTGGACCCTCTAAGACGCTTATTTAAGGAGTTATTGCGATTTCTGTGTTCAATTTTGGACCCTCTAGGACGCTTATTTAAGGAGTTATAGCCATTTTTGTGTTCAAATTTGGACCCTCTAGGACGTCTATTTAAGGAGTTATAGCGATTTTTGTGTTCAACTTTGCACCCTCTAGGACGCTTATTTAAGGACTTATAGCGATTTTGGTGGTCAACTTTGGACCCTCTAGGACGCTTATTTAAGGAGTTATTGCGATTTTTGTGTTCAATTTTGGACCCTCTAGGACGCTTATTTAAGGAGTTATTTCCATTTTTGTGTTCAAATTTGGACCCTCTAGGACGCCTATTTAAGGAGTTATAGCGATTTTTGTGTTCAACTTTGCACCCTCTAGGACGCTTATTTAAGGAGTTATAGCGATTTTTGTGGTCAACTTTGGACCCTCTAGGACGCTTATTTAAGGAGTTATTACGATTTTTGTGTTCAATTTTGGACACTCTAGGACGCTTATTTAAGGAGTTATAGCCATTTTTGTGTTCAACTTTGGACCCTCTAGGACGCTTATTTAAGGAGTTATAGCGATTTTGGTGGTCAACTTTGGACCCTCTAGGACGCTTATTTAAGGAGTTATTGCGATTTTTGTGTTCAATTTTGGACCCTCTAGGACGCTTATTTAAGGAGTTATAGCCATTTTTGTGTTCAAATTTGG
>CASBSA010000238.1:0-56146 GCA_949129095.1 Volucella bombylans | reverse complement strand
GTGGCTGTTGGAAATACCAACCCACTTAGGCCTATTGGCCCATTGTGATGCCACGTGGATCTATGATCTTCTTACTACTGGAACCAGTTTGAGCTTTTAATAAAGCGTAGGAGACTGTTAACGTCTATTTTTTCTAGATCGTTTAGGTCGTTGTAGAAGAAAGCTCCTAGGTGAAGCTTCCTTCTCTGAGAGAGAGCTGGGCATGTGCAGAGTAGGTGGGGGATTGTCTCCTCCTCTTCCTCGTCCATGCAGCTTCTACAAAAATCGTTAGTAAAAGCGCCAAGCCTTCTTGCGTGCTTGCCTATGAGGCAGTGTCCGGTTATGACACCTATTATGGCGCTGAGATGTTTCCTATCTAAAAGGATCAGACACTTAGATCGACTCAGATCCAGCCTTGGCCAGATCTGTTTGGTCGCTAGACATGTTTGTCCAGCAGTCCACCTAAGGTCCGTTCTTTTATTGGCATCTAGCTTTAGTGTTAGTTTGCACGTAGCGATTGGTATACCTATACTACCTTTGTCCGGTAGGATAGGTAGAGTGGTTCCAATTTTGGCGAGTTCATCGGCTCTGCAGTTCCCTGGAATGTCTCTGTGGCCCGGCACCCAACAGAGGTGAATGTTGAACTGCTCTGCCATCTCCATGAGAGATGAACGGCATTCAAGGGCAGTTTTAGAACACAATGAGACCGAGTCCAGGGATTTGATGGCGGCCTGACTATCCGAAAATATGCGGATATCCTTTGCAGATATCACGTTTTTCTTCAGCCAGGACAGAGCTTCTTTAATCGCCAAAATTTCCGCCTGGAACACGCTACAGTGATTTGGAAGGCGGAAAGAGAGGCTTAGGTTAAGCTTATCTGAGAAAACACCGCCACCAACTCCGCTGTCGGTTTTAGATCCATCTGTGTAGAGATGGATTGACTTGTCCTCCATGAAAGCATCCTCCTCCCAGAATGATCTAGAGGGGAAGCTTACATGGAAGTTTTTGTCAAACCAAAGTTCAGGTATGGTGTAATCGGTGTTCTCTGTGAGGATTCCTAATGTATTAAGAATGTTGGCGTGGCCAAATGAATTATTTGTCCACTGTTTAGTCGCTTTAAGGCGAATAGCTGCAGTCGCAGCTACTTGCTTGCTAAAAATGTCGAGGGGTGTCAAGTGAAGCAGAATATCTAATGCCGCAGAGGGGGTAGACCGCAAGGCTCCGCTTGTGCATAGACATGCTGTTCTTTGGACTCTGCTTAGTTTAGTGCAGTTGACTGCATTTTCCAAGGCCGTCCACCAGACAACCACCCCGTAAGTGAGTATCGGTCTTATGACCGAGATGTATAGCCAGTGGGTTATGCGAGGTTGAAGGCCCCATTTGTTCCCAATGGCTTTCTTGCAAGAGAATAAAGCTATTGTAGCTTTATTGACTCTTTCTTGAATGTTAGGTTTCCAGTTTAGTTTCCTGTCAAAAATCAGACCCAGATATTTTGCTGTATCGGAGAAAGCTAAACTGGTACCGTTTATTGAAGGAGGGTCTATGATTGGAATTTTATATTTCCTAGAAAAGAGGACAAGATCAGTTTTATGGGGGTTTATTCCCAATCCACAGCGATCTGCCCAGCAGGTTAATCTGTTAAGATTTACTTGGAGGAGTTCTTTAATGGTATTTAAATGTTTTCCTGAGACGGCTATGGCAACGTCATCCGCATAGGCAATCACTCTGCTACCCCCCGCTTCCAGGTATATCAGTAGTTCGTTAACCACTAAGTTCCAAAGAAGGGGGGAGAGGACACCGCCTTGCGGCGTACCCCTACTGACATATCTTTTAGCAGAAGTCTCACCCAGTTTGGAGTTGATTATCCTGCTTGTCAGCATTAGATTAATCAGCTCCCCAAGTGAGTCGTCTACCTGCAGAGTTGACAACGCAGTCGTGATTGCGGATGTGTTGACGTTGTTAAAGGCGCCCTCTATGTCCAGGAAAGCAACCATTGTGTACTCCTTATATTGTAGGGATCGTTCGATGTGGCTAGTCAGAGAGTGCAAAGCCGTTTCCACCGACTTTCCTTTACAGTAGGCATGTTGAGCCGTAGACAGAAGTCTTGGATCAACTTTAGCTCGAATATGGATATCAATCAGTCGTTCTAAAGTTTTCAGAAGGAATGACGATAGACTTATGGGTCTGAGGTCCTTTGGGACCACATGAGAACATTTTCCAGCTTTGGGAATGAATACTACATTGACTTCTCTCCATAACAGTGGAATGTGGATAAGTTCTACACAGCTCCTCATAATATTTTCCAACACTGGTAGAATAATATCTGAGGATCTCTGTAGCTCGGCAGGTATAATACCGTCCGGACCAGCAGACTTGTATGGTTTGAAGCTATGTAGTGCCCAGAGCAGTTTGTCTCTCGTAATCAGACTATGAATTTTGGTCACGGTTGCAGTAGGCTTGTTTGGGCTGCTACTGGCCGCGAGTTGGGAGCTACCTGGAAAGTGGGTGTCCAGAAGCAGGTTGAGTGATTCATCACTTGAGGTTGTCCAAGAGCCATCGGTTTTTTTCAAACAGCTGGGCATCATAGGATTTGTGGAGAGGATTTTTCTTAGCCGCGAAGCCTCAGAGGTTTCTGTGATTTTGTCACAGAATGACCTCCAGGATTGTCGCTTTGCCTTCCTCAGTTCTTTTTTGTATAATTTGAGGGATTCTTTATATGAGTCCCAGTCGGTCACTTTTCTTGTGCTTTTTGCTGCGTTGAAAAGTTTTCTGCATGTGTTTCTGAGCAGTCCTAGTGCCGATGTCCACCAGTGTGGCTTTTTCTTGCCTCTTGGTTGAATAAGAGGGCAGGAAGCGGCCATAGCCTTATTGAGAGTCAGAGTAAATTCCCTGACTTTCATGTCGAGCTCATTGGTGTCACGCGGGGGACTTGATAGTTTGGAGGATATCGTTTCCGATAGGATTCCTCTATATTTTGTCCAATCAGTTTTCCGGTAGTTCCGGAAAGTTGGTTGGAGAGGGGGAGCATCACTCAGACTAAATTGGATGTACCTATGGTCCGAAAAGGAGTGTTCAGACGATACCATCCAGTTTGTTAGCCTTTGGGTGATGCTGTCGGAGACAAGAGTAATGTCTAAAACTTCTTGTCGGTTTTTTGTTATGAAAGTGGGCTCATTGCCAATATTGCAAATTAAGAGGTTAGTACTTAAAATATAGTCTAAAAGTGACTCACCTCTATCATTGATGTCGGTACTGCCCCATACCGTATGATGTGCGTTGGCGTCGCATCCGATTATGAGGCCAGTTTTTTGCCTTCCCGCTTCCAGTACCACCCTTTCTAGGTTATCACCAGGGAGAGGGCCCACTTGGTCGTGGCCAAGGTAAGCCGATGCCAGCCAGTATGAGCCTTTGGCAGTTTCTAATCTGGCAACGGTTAGGTCGGGGTCACTGAGGTTGGGAAGTAGAAATACATTAAGGCTACGTTTCACTAATATACAAGTTCTAATCTTACCTTTGTCTCTTGTATAGAGCGGAACGTATGAGGGTGTCCTAAGTCCACGAACCACGCCTTCTGCAATCCATGGTTCCTGGATTAGGATAATGTCTTCTGCGCTTTTGGAAAGACGCAGAATGAGTGTGGCCGAAGCCTTTTTTGAGTGGTGGAGATTAATCTGGAGAAACCGTATCATTGCTACAGTCTTCCAGAGTCGCCTCCACCACGGTGTTGTTGAGGTCCTCCGATTCTGAAGATGTGCCCAAGAGCTCATCTTCAATCTCTGATCGTATAGAACCTCTATTTGCTTCGCCATCGGTTTCCATTTCCGACAATGTGTCAGAATCGGAGACCGACGGCTTTGTAGTCACCTCGGACAGATTGGAGTCATCGCTATCCAATTCTGGAAAGGATATCGATGCTCCAAGATCCACGGTTGTGATGTCAGGTGTTAAAGGAGGAGGAGGTTGCTTATCAGCATCCAACTCATCCTTTTTGTACACCCTTAAATGAATGGACTCGAATCCAAACCGAATCATGCCTTTCGTCAGCGCCAGAGGATTAAGGGATTCCTTATTGATCACAATTAACGCGCATCTATAAGAACCCCTTAGTTCCTCCAGTTTCGCGACTTTCCAGTCATGAGTCGGAAGAGTCGGATTGCTGAGCCGGATGATTTCCAGGATGTTTTCTGGAGAGGAGGGTTCGGCTGGAATCCAGGTACGAGTTCGAGGTCTACTAGGAATGTCTTCCTTAGATACGACCTCGAGTTTTGCACCTGGCCAAACCTCTCCTAAACCATCGATGGCCTTGGTGAAGAGATCGAGAGATCTCTGGTCGGAGCAAGCGATGAGCTTGACATGGCCTTGGTGCCAGCCAGCGTCGCTTGTGATAGGAGGTGGTCCTGGGTTCTCCCGCATGATGGCCAAGAAGTTGCTGGAGAGCTTCAACTTGACCAATTGCCACCGTTCCGGTGTAATGGAACCGTCGGTATCGCTTCTATCGATCACCGCGATCACCAATGCGTCCTTTAGGACTTCGTTATAAGACTTCAGAGATCTGCTGTTGGATGGCCCAGGGGTTGTGGAACTGTGAATTTTGGGCCTCTTGGAAACCGATACGGTTTCCTCCAACGATCTCTGACGCTTAGAGGAGTCTTTTGACATTTTGTGAGCAATGGAAGCAGTGGGAAATCCGTCTTTTAGGATGTTTTTAGCCCACTCAACCTTGCTCTTTATTTCCGCACTTCTCTCCACCTCCGGAATGGATCCGAAGGTTTTGATAATGCGTGAGGCATTTCGGCGTCTTATGTATAGCGCCTTAGATGGAGCTTGCCGATGCAGCTGAGCTCCAGATTCCTCTTTGGAGGGAGGAGTTTTGGTAGCAGCAACAAGTCCGTGGCCTGCCACAAACTTGCTGCTGCTGGGGGCGGGGGAAGTGATAGGACCATGGTTTGCCACAGTCTTAACACTCCCCGAAGGAGTTTTGGTAGCAGCGACAAGTCCGTGGCCTGCCACAAACTTGCTGCTGCTAGGGGCGGAGGAAGTGATAGGACCGTGGCTTGCCACAGTCTTAACACTCCCTGAAGGAGTTTTGGTAGCCGCGACAAGTCCGTGGCCTGCCACAAACTTGCTGCTGCTAGGGGTGGAGGAGGTGATAGGACCATGGCCTGCCACAGTCTTAACACTTCCTGAATTCTTTTTATTTGGCTTGTTCCTTTTGCCTTTAAAGGATGGCGCACCATGGCCTGCCACAGTTTTGCCTCCTCTCGGCAATGTAGGAGCCTTGTCGGTAGTCGGTGTAGTCACCGTTCCACCGCCCGGTAATTGAGGAGTACCGGCCTCGGTTTTTGTTGCAAACATCTTAAGGGTAAATAAAATCCCTTGTGCGCGTGAAAATTATAAAAAAAAATAATAATAATCAGTAATAATTTTGAACCCCATTAGACATACTCTCAATTACTTTATAGCTTTTATTACTTCGAGGACCTTGCTCGCGTCGGTGTGGACTTCGGTTTCTGCTTCCGGACTATACAGTTTTAATACGGGCTTATTAACCAAAAAATCCTTCAGTGTTTGGAAAGCAACTTTATCAGCAGCTTCTCTTTAAAAAGAGCTGTCAACGGCCTAGCGATCAGGGAATTGTTCAGAATAAACATCCGAAAATACCAGGTGAGACCATGGAAACTTTGGACATTCTTAGCGGTTGTTGGCTGCGGAAACTTCCTTACTGCCAAAATTTTATAGTGCAAAGGCTTCAAAAACCCAAAAGCAATTACGTAGCACAAGTATTCGATCTCCTCACATAGGAATTGACACTTCTTCCATTTTATTCGGAGACCAAAAACAGACTTTCAAGGACTTTCTTTACATTTTTAACTGCTTCGTTGTTCGAGTTTTCTAAGACTACCACGTCATCCATGTAAAGCAAAACGATGTCCTCAGTTATCAATGGCTTAAATACTTGGTTGATGTGTTCTTGAAAAACCGGGCGATGTACATAAACCAAATGGCACTTTGTTAAACTCGTATTGTCCACTAGATGTAACGAATACGGTATACTTGTGACTTCCCTCTTCAACTTCTACATGGTAAAATATATTCTACAAACCCTTGCTTTGCTTAAGGTCTTGATCTTCGATTAGCGGTAGTGGAGACCGAACTATGACAGAGCTATGACTTTATTTAGGGGATGGTAGTCTACGCACAGTTGTTTATTGGCTAAGACTAGCGCACTTGCGAACTCTGAGCAGCTTGGTCTGATTACGTCGCTCTTTAGCCAGTAATTTACTCGAAAATGAACCATGTGGGAAGCCGGAAATGTTAGTTGACGACGATGTTTTAAGAGCAACGGTGGATGCGGATTCAACGAAATTGGTGTGGGAGATTGCAGAAAGCATGGGAGTATCCCCAATGACAATAATTCGCCACCTTTCTCTCATAGAAAAGGTAAAGAAACTCGATAAGTGGGTACCCCGTGAACGAATCCCAAAAATTAGGGCGCCTGGAAATCTGCGCATGGCTTACATTAAGAAACCAAACTGAACAGTTTTTGCACCGAAAAAAAAAAGCGGATACTGTATGATAATCGTAAAAGATCTGGGCAGTGGTTAGATGCAGATGAAAAACCAAAACACACCCCCAAGCCCGACCTTCACCCAAAAAAGGTTATGGTGACCATTTGATGGACACCGAAAGGACCAATCCACTTTTCATTTTTTCAACCAGGAGAAACGATAAACGCTATCAAATATTGTATGGAACCTGCTTTGGTCAATAGGCACGGTCCGATCCTTTTGCATGAATGCTGGACCCCATACCTCAGTAGTAACGGTGCAAAAACTGTTGCAGCTGGGATTTGAAATTCTTCCCCATCATTGCCTCAAAAATCAGTACTTCTACGAAAAAGGATGATGCCAACGGATCCTATTTTGGTTGAATAAAAATTTACGTAAAAATAATATTGGCTTTTAAATTTGTACTATTGTATAATATCAGACTTTTCATGTGGTACAACCCAATATATCGCTCCCTACGATGAAAGGTAATTTTAAGACGTCTACCGACATTACGCAGTGGAAAATTTAAACGATTTTTGAGAACATTACAATTGATTTTATCAAACGTTCCATGTACAGTTGTTTTCCGACATGGAACAATGCAGTCCATTTGAATAATAATTAAGCTGTGGTCAGTTAATTTTAAATCACATGAGGCAGTTTTGAATTTCATTTGGTGATTTCGATGAGCCCTTACAAATATGTGGTCAAGATTAAAACGAGTAGGCTGATCCAGCAAGGAGCTACAACCCAACGAGAAAGAGTTGTCAAGAAGTGATCCACATCTGTAGAGCAAAATTATATTTTTATACCATAAAGGTTTTACTGTACATTTATGTAATCCATAGTTGTGAACACACGATGTTCTGTCATAATTTCGATATAATTTTTGCGAAAATTGTGAAAAACTCTCATGTTTATCCAACAACCTGCAAATGCTAATAATATGGAAATCATGGCAGAACGCAGCTGGTTCGCACTGCAGCGCTTACAAGTTCGAAGCGACATAAATATGTTAGATTTTGATGCGAATAAGGTCAAGTCAAGTGTCATACATATTGGCAACAAGAAAGAAAGTACAAAATCTACAACAGTCTACAGAACATCTCAATAGTCAACTATTGCTTTGAAATAGTTAGGGAGATTATTTACCGCGGCTCCGCTACTACGATACACTTTAACTCTGATCATTAGCACTCAAGAGAAGTGTAACGACTACATAATAGCTGTTTCTTTGATTTAAAAAAGCAGTTGAGTAGTAAAGTCTTGTCAAGAAAGTAAGTAAGAGCTAAATTTTGACAATATATTGCTGCAGGATAAATTTCAGCAAAACCGATTGAGGTATCCTTGGTTTGAACTTAAGATTCTTCGAGCGATTGTTGATCCCTTTTGTTTTGACAGACATTGAAATAGGAGTATTATAATTTATATAGCATGTGGCCGTGGCTCAAGTGGTAGTGTATTGGCTTCCTAATTGGACGGTTCGGGGTTTAATACTGGCCGTGCCCGAAAGACATTCTTTTTCTCAGGCAACGAAAATCTCGTTAAATGAATAGTTGCCTAAAATACAACGACAAGTCAATTTGCATTAATAATTTAGTCTCCCCATTAAATGCATCCGGCCACCCATATGGACCGAAATAACCACTCACCCCAAACATCTTTCTCTCTCTCTATCCAATATTCCAAAAAACTTAACACGTGCTCCGGCATTTTAAAAGTACTAATACCCTCTTAAGTGGTAAATTCTCTTTATTTTTTTTTTTAAAAAAAGGAACCTGGTCAAAACAATGCGAAATGGTCGCCAACGATGGCGAGTTGACACCAATGCTCCAGCCCGAAAAATCTTTGAATTCAATCTACGCGGACAACGTACCAGAGAAAGACCGCGCCGCAAGTACTACGTTAACTGGAGCAGCTCTTCGTAGGTGCCCAGCTCAGCCTGTATTGCTGTGTATTTAAGACATTTTTTTTATATCCATTATCACTCTAATACGAGTATGTATGTATATGATATACGTATTAATATATTAGGTTCCTTTTTGCATTGAAATTGATTTCCAATTAGAAGTATATAATCAACACAGGTGTTGCCAAACCTGGTAACACCACCTAAACGTCACCAAATAATATGCGGCGAATTAAACTCACGCCATTTAAAAAGGTCGGTTTTCGGGTTGGGGTCTTGTTTTGGGGATTGAGGACTCGAAACAAGATGGCATGTTGAGAAAGTGTAAAAACAAACAAAATTTTAGCCTTGAAATTGTAATAATTAAAGTGTTTTCCTTTTTTCCTTTTTGAATAAATTAGAACAATAACGTTAAATTTTTAACTTTCATCGAACGCGGCAATATTCTAAATTTTTTTTTCTGACATATGCACATGTCATCGTGCAAGTAAGGAACTTTGCCAGAACTACCACCAACAGTAGAAGCCATTTAAAAAGGTCGGTTTTCGGGTTGGGGTCTTGTTTTGGGGATTGAGGACTCGAAACAAGATGGCATGTTGAGAAAGTGTAAAAACAAACAAAATTTTAGCCTTGAAATTGTAATAATTAAAGTGTTTTCCTTTTTTCCTTTTTGAATAAATTAGAACAATAACGTTAAATTTTTAACTTTCAACGCGGCAATATTCTAAATTTTTTTTTCTGACATATGCACATGTCATCGTGCAAGTAAGGAACTTTGCCAGAACTACCACCAACAGTAGAAGCCGAGGAAGTCTACAAATAGTTGCGAAGTTACTTGCCGAAGTCATCCCAACAAAGATAGTAAATAATAGAAAACAGGCCAGCTTTAGTAAGTCAAAGTACAAGCCGTCACTGTCAAAGGTAAGAAATTATTATGACTGATTTAAACGTATCAATAAATTGTCAACCATCCCCTCCGCCATATAATTGCAAATCATGCACTGACCCCGATAATTCCCTCATGGTCCAATGTGATAAATGTGACGAATGCATTTTGCATTCGTGGGCGTCACATCGGATATTGTTAACCATGACTGGATTTGTGCAAAATGTTCTTCAGGTAATTTAACCCCCCAACCTCCACCATCTAACAATCAACACCTACAACCACCGCCACCTGAAATGTTCCTGCGAGGTCAACAGGGAGTCGTACCAATACACGTGCATAGAAAAAAAACATCATACGCTCACGAAACACCGACAACCAGCGACAACGTAGTACCAGCACCTCCCAGAGTGACCATCGAGCACAATAGGCAAAAAGAAGACACCGCATCTCAACCAAAATCAAATTCTTCGAGAAGATCAAAGGCAATTTCGCTTCAGCTAAAGAAATTGGATGAACAGATGGAGCTCAAGGAGAAAAGGGACAGAGTGTATTTGGACAAAAGGTACGAGTTGATGGCACAATTTTCTTCCGACGAAGACGACGATAGCGTTTCCTCTGCAGCGAGGTCTATTAAGGTGCACAACTGGGTTGCAGATCAGTCTACAGTCTTCAAGAAGAGCAATACTTATCCTTCAGACCAAAAACAGCAACCAAATTTCAATGCGGACAAAGGTCGTGCAGGTAATCAAAGGGTTAACCTTAACGAAACAAATGTATTCCGCACCCCAGTTGAACAGCACATGTCCTGAAAGGGAAAATCCACACATCAATTCTTATTTTCGTAATAACCTGCAGCAACGTTCTGGTGAACCTCCTGTGTTTCCGTCGAATCAACGCGATCCATTCATACCTGGCAACCTATATAGAACGCCTAAATTAAATCAACAGTAGATTGCGGCGAGGCATATACTTCCAAAGGAGCTTCCTAGTTTTATCGGACGGGCCGAAGATTGGCCGCTGTTTATAAGTTCTTACGAAAATTCTGCAAAAACATGCGGTTTTTCAAATGATGAAATCATAATTCGTTTACAAAGATAAAAGGTAGAGCCTAAGAATCCGTAAAGTCGAGATTGATGTTTCCTGATCACGTTCCAAGTATTATAACAACTTTACGTATGCTATTCGGACGGCCTGAAACAGTGATCAATGCTCTCATTGTTAAACTCCGAAGTGAACCATCACCCAGGGGCGAACGTTTGGATTTGCTTATTAATTTTGCTCTCTCAGTCCAAAATGTTGTTGCCACTATGGAAGCTGCTGGTCTTCAAAATCATTTAAATAACCCGTACCTGTTGCAGGAACTTGCTGATAAGCTGCCTCATCACATATGCTTAAATTTTGAATGTTTAAATTCAATGCTGAGAGCGTAAATTTATCAACTTTCGCGTCTTGGTTATACCAAGTAGCTGAAGCAGCTAGCGAGGTTACAGAAATATCAGTCCCAAAAGCAATTGAGAAGAATTCTGATCGCCGCCGTGCTCCTGCAACTTCACCTGTCTACGTAAATACACACCAGGGTGACAATATTTCTAATGCTACTGTGCCACGATCATGTGTTGTTTGCCAAAAGGACTGTAGGACAGTTTCATTTAGCAGTGACTTTATTAACATGAGTCTGAAACAAAAATGGGATTTTATTAAGAAGCATTCTCCGTGTCGAACGTGTCTTATCTGAGCCGTGAGCGGAAGTTGGCAGGTAATATAAATGAACAGATACAACAATATTTGAGAAAAGGATACCCTCGGAAACTTACGGATGATTTAGTAAAGAAATGCGAATATGGTATCTTCCAATTTTTCCCGTTATAAACCTCAGCAAACCAGACACGGTGCGCATAGTATGGGATGCTGCAGCCAGTGTTAATTGTGTGTCATTGAACTCGTTGCTTCTTTCAGGACCAGATAACTTTCCACCTCTACCAGAGATAATATTCCGTTTTAGACAAAGGAAGATAGCACAATGTGGTGACATAAAAGAAATGTTTCACCAAGTGCAGGTTCGTGAATGTGATCAACACGCACAGCGGTTTCTTTGGAGATATCAATCATCGGGGAAAATAGAATTTTTTTTAATGCAAGTGCTTATGTTTGGATCTACTTGTTGGCCGTGCAGTGCGCAATTCATAAAGAATAAAAATGCACTCGAATTCGCAGCAAAGTTTCCTAGAGCAGTAGATGCCATTGTTGAGAATCACTATGTTGATGATTATCTCGACAGCGTAGATACAAAAGAAGAGTCGTTGAAATTAGCAAACGATGTAATTTACATTCATCAGCAAGCTCGATTTGAGATTCGAAATTTTTTAAGCAATTCAGATAATGTTCTGAGATCCCTAGGTGAAAACTTGGCACAATCCAATAAGTGCTTTAACAACAGCACCGGATTGTATGACTCCGAGAAGGTTTTAGGAATGTGGTGGTCTCCTTCGACAGATATGATATCGTTTTTATACAAAACAAAAACATTAATCCAAACATTTTAAATGGTAATACACCACCTACTAAGAGAGAAGTACTCCGAACCTTAATGTGTATATTCGATCCCCTGGGACTCATTGCACATTTCCTAATTCTTCTCAAGATCGTTTTACAGGAAGTATGGCGTAGAAAAACGCAGTGGGATGACCAAATTCACAGTGAAGAGTATGACGCGTGGTTCGAGTGGATAAAATTACTACCAGCTGTAGAGTTAATTAAGATACAACGATCGTATTAAAATAAGATTCAAATAGCTCAGTTGAGCTTCATGTTTTTGTAGACGCTAGCATGTCAGCATACGCAGCTGTAGCTTTTCTGCGGGTTGAATGTGGATCTGTCATTGAATGCTCCCTGGTGTGTTCCAAAATGAAGGTAGCACCTATCAAACAGATTTCGGTACCACGACTGGAGTTGGAAGCAGCCGTCTTAGGGGTCAGAATTACAAAGACAGTTATAAGAGGCCACTCTATAAAAATCGATAGGAAGTATTTTAGGTCCGATTCGCATTCCGTTTTGTGCTGGATAAAGAATGAAAATAGAAAGCTAAAGCAGTTTGTATTATTTAGAGTTGGAGAAATTTTGGAGTGTTCCAGTGAGATCGAATGGAGATGGGTGCCGTCAGAACAAAATCCGGCTGATGACGCTACAAAGTGGAACACCCAAATAGATTTGTCGTCAAATAGCAGGTAGTATAAAGGTCCGTCAATTCTTTATAGAGGAGGGGTTTAAGTGGCCCACTATGAAAGCAAATATATCCTGCGCTACTGAAGAGCTTAGCATACTTTCACACACCGTGTCGCCCACCTTGGCATTAGTGGACTACCAAAGATTTTCATCTTGGACAAAACTTCGGAAAGCTATGGCATACGTTTACTACTTTTCGGACGTAATTCGACGTACCAGAAAAACTGAGATTCGTGGCATTTTAAATCCTAGAGACCTAATGAGAGCTGAGAATTATCTATACAGATTGTGTCAAGGAGAGTCATTTTTAGATAAGATAAATCAACTTAAGCTAAGCAATGATGATTCATTCTACGAGATAAATAAAACTAGTAGTTTATATAAATTAAATCTTTATCTTGGCACAAGTAATGTTCTGCGTCGTATTGATGCTGCGAACGGTGTTCCGTATAATTGCAAAAGGCCTATCATCCTACCTAAGACTCATTATATAACAGGATTGATTGTTGCAGAATACCATCACAGATATAAGCATCAATAATTTGAAACGGTCATCAACGAGCTTCGACAATCGTATTTCCAGCATTGAGAACGGTGCTGAAGAAAATTCAACGAAGGTGTCAAATGTGTAAAATCAAAAGGGCAGTTCCCTATGGCCGAGCAACCAACGGGTCGACTTAAAGCATTTACATGGCCGTTTTCGTATACAGGCATAGACTACTTTGGACCAATCTTGGTAACAGTCGCAAGGCACGTAGGTGGGGGGTTTTCTTTACCTGTCTAACAGTAAGGGCAATCCACATCGAAATAGCATATAGTATGAGCAGTGATTCCTGCATTTTGGCAATACAGCGATTTTGTACAAGAAGGGGTAAGCCAATTGAGATCTGGACAGATAATGGCACAAATTTTAAGGGCGCATGTCAAGAGGTAAAAGAAACAGTAAAATCGCTACAGCCTACTAAAATGGCATCAAAGTTAATAAATGAAAATATAGAGTGGAGATTTATAACCCCAGCATCACCTCACATGGGCGGTTGTTGGGAGCGTTTGATACGTTCCGTAAAACAAACCTTATCCAGCATAAATCTTGGAAGAAATCCGAAAGACGAGACATTGTTAAGCATGATGGCGGAGGTGGAAAATATCATAACTTAAGTGTTGCCAAATCTGGTAACACCACCTAAACGTCACCAAATAATATGCGGCGAATTAAACTTGACGCCATTTTAAAAGGTCGGTTTCCGGATTGGGGTCTTTTTTTTGGGATTGAGGACTCGAAACAAGATGGCATGTTGAGAAAGTGTAAAACACAAACAAAATTTTAGCCTTGAAATTTAATAATTAAAGTGTATTTCCTTTTTTTGCTTTTTGAATAATTTACAATAAACTTAAATTAGAACAATAACGTTAAATTTTTAACTTTCACCGAACGCGGCAATAACAGATATATATGTGTGTACATTGAATCTTACACCAAAATAAATTGTTTGCTTTCTGACAAGCAAGCAAATCTTGGGTTCGTGTAATAAAAGCATAATTATATTATAATTATTACTAATTTCGATTGGAATGAATACTACAGTACATTTCCCTAAATTTAATTCTTTTATCTTAGTTTTTTTATAATTTTCTTTGTTATAACAAAGTGGATGACATATAATACATATATTAACGTATCTACATAAATTTATGCATACTACTTAAATTAGAACATAAAAAATCATTTTAATCAATGAATAGAAAATGATTATTATAAGCTAAAGACAAAGCCAGATAGTTTTTTTATGAGATTACGAGAGTATTGTACGAAAATGTCCCCTATGTTAAATTTTCATCCATGATCGAGCGGATGAAAATTTAGGTAAAACCAATGCGCACTTAATTTACCATTTCCGAGGGTAAAAAAATATGTGTGTCATGCGCATTCCATTCGTAGTTTAGCAGCCGAAGAGTAAACAACAAAACACCAATACAAAATTATTTTGTTTGCGAGCTGTCAAATTATTAGAAAAATCAGTACAATGAAAACCGGTTCACGTATACATAATTTAACCCCAGGGTTGTTCATCCAGTGTACGATTGATGTAAAACTACAAAACCAAATAAATCGGTCTGTACCCTGAGGTTACTAGTCCAGTGTGCGCTGGCCGACTTGTTAGTACACTCACTTGTTAGTAGATCATCGATGCGGTCGGTTGTAGAATGAGTATCATGAATTGTGCCGTAAACTTGAATTCTTCCCCTGTGTTAATACAAATATCAATATCAATGCAATACAAAAAAATCATTTATTTAAAATACATATAAATGGTTTTTCAATACGGACTTGACAACTTTGAATTTAATTTATGAACGCACTCTTTCACTAATCATCAAACTGTCACTGTCAATTTATTCAGTAAACTCAACATTTTCATCATGGTAAAGTACACGAACGAGCAACGTCAGCAAATTATAAAAATTTTCTACCGAAATTCGGAGTCGGTGACTGCAACTTTAAGAGCGTTAACTCCAATTTCCGGTCGTAATTCTCGCCCTAGTAGACAGGCAATAACAAGTTTAGTGCAAAAATTTGAGTCTACACATTCGTTGCGTGATGTTGGCTTGTCAGTGAGACAACGGGTTGGTCGAAGTGTCGAAAATATCGCTGCCGTTCAGACGTCCGTAGCAAACGATCCAAATTACTCAATTCCACGGCGTTCTTAAGAATTGGGCATCGCTCAGACCACATTAGAGCGTATTTTGCGTAAGGAAGCCGATACACAATTTGAAGCGACGTACGTTCTTCGATTGGGTTCTGGAGAAGATACCCAAAGATGATGAATTTCATCGCAAAATCATCTTCAGTGACGAAGCTCATTTTTGGCTCTATGGGCTCGTCAATAAGCAAAATATGCATTATTGGTCGGGTGAAAATCCACATGTGATTCATGAATCACCACTTCATCCACAAAAAATAACTGTTTGGTGCGGTTTGCATGCCGGCGGCGTTATTGGGCCATATTTTTTCGTCGACGATAACGATCGTCACGTTACTGTGAATGGTCAGCGTTATCGCGCCATGACCACCGATTATTTTTGCCCCGAATTGGAAGATATGGACTTGGACGACATGTGGTTTCAACAGGATGGTGCCACAAGCCACACAGCACACGCTAAAATCGATTTATTGAAGAGTAAGTATGGTGAGCGTGTTATCTCAAGAAATGGGCCAGTCGATTGGCCGCCTCGTTCGTGCGATTTAGCATCGCTTGACTATTTTCTGTGGGGCTACGTTAAGTCATTGGTTTATGCCAACACGCCGATGACGTTGGAAGAGCTCAGAGCCAACATTGAACGCGAAATAGCGGCCGTTTCGGCCGAAATGTATGGCCGAGTCGTTGGAAATTGGGTCCAATGAATCGACCGCTGCAAACGTGCCCGCGGTCGTCATATGAACGAAGTCGAGTGCCATTCATAAATGTTTTGATTGTACTTCAGTCGATAAAAAAGTTTTTGAAATATCTCAAATGGTTTGCGTTTTATTTAAAAAAAAAGTTGTCAAGTCCTTATTGGAAAACCCTATATTAACAATTTTCAATCGATCTAATAAATATACCTGCTTAATCATCTGTATACAATATAACATGAAAATGCACATGTATCATACAAGTTATGGTTTCGCGTTGTTTGCGGACCAAAAAAAACAAACACAACTATTCCGTTTGTTGTCGAACACTGCACAACACTTTATTTGTCACTTGCCTTTATAAGTTTTTTTGCTTACACGCTAGTTTGACAAAATTATTTGATTTGCTTACACACTAGTTTGACAAAAATGAATGGTTAATGTGATATCCTACTTCCTGCACGCGCGAGTCTGCAATACAATATTTCTTAGAACTAAGTCGACTCGCGTCTGTGCAATTTTACTTAGGCTAGCAAAATGTGTGGGACAGTGACTGGGAAAGGAAATGGGGTTCAGGTAGGCTGTGGGAATTATGTGTTAACTCCCCCCTTCTTAAGTATCTGCGTCCCGCAGATTAAAGGTTTATTTTAATGGGTTCAAAAATGGGAATCTGGGACTTGGTGTTAATGACCTTGTGCTTATATTGTCGCTTTAGACAGAAAATTAACAACAGATTAAGGGTAACACTGATTAGCAAGACGGTTAAGTCTGAGCTTAGTAACAGTTTATTATTGGGTAGGACACTCGATAATTCACGTACATTGTCCAGATGCAACTTATGAAGATATTGGAGATCTAATGTTACGTCGCCCTCTGTCAGATTACTCTGCAGTAAAGGAGGTAAAATGTGGTACGTTATACTTTCCCAGTTCGTATATTTTACATTATCGATTTCGATAGACTCGTTATGAAAGCTTATAACAAAAGTGCCGTTAAGGTTTTTACATGACGAACCATAGGTGAGGTTGCCGAAATAATTTGTTAGAAATAAGGTTCCTTCATTTAAAAGTTCCACTGTTGGCTTGTTTTGATATTGATAGTCGCACTTTGCCCTTTCACCATTTAGTATTTTAAGCGTACAATCATTGGGAGCGAGTTCTTGAAGTTGGTTTCTTTTGCAAATTGTTGTTTCTTCTATCTCCATGCATTTTTCCTTGATACCAAACTTCAGTGATTGGGATGTAAATAGGTTGGTAAAGTTGAGAAAAATTCTTTTGCCATTATTAACCGTTGATCGGATTATGATGTTATTGAAAGTCATTTCGTCTGTTTGCGGTAAGCAAATTACATATAGGAGTAGTGAATTCTTGATCAGCATCATCGGTTCCGAATATTCGATAGCTTGAAGTTCGTTTTTGAATGGAAGTGTTTCTGTTCTTGACAGTATGTCAGCTACTTCTGCTTTATTCAATAAATTTGAGTTAACAATACCTTTCTTAGCGAGTTGTCCTGCTAGAACTATTTCTCCGATTTCTTCCTTTAACAATCCAAGTTTGTTAAAGAGTGTTTGCTCAAATTTACCGGTGTTGTCTGCGCTTAGCTCTTCTATTATTCTGTTGTATTGTTCTATTAGTGTGTTACTGACTTGACTTAAGTGTTGATTTATGTGGAATTGCTTGTTATTGTTGTTAATTATCTCATTGCTTTTCGAAAGGATGTTATCCCAATCTGTGGCATCTGGATTGCCTGCTATCCATTTCCAGGCCGATCCTATCCAGTTAATTGATCGTTTGGGCTTTCTTAGCGTTTTTCCTCTAAGTTGTTCCATGAGATTTCCTATTTTTAAAAGTTGGAGTTTCAGCTGAGGTAAGTAGGGACTTGTCTTTGCAATTTTTTGGCTTATGTCTTTTTCAAACATGTCTATTAGCTGCTGGTACTCGGTGAGATTTATTGTGTGAATAATTTTGTAGCTTCCATTTACTATCCTTCCTGTTCCTTGTTTTATTGTGATTAACGGGCTGTTGTATTGGTAGACGTTTACGGTAGCGTCTGCCCATAGGATGACGTTTAACCTGAAATAAAAGGAACATTTTTTAAATGCGATTTATGAATTCGCCTTCCATTTGTAGTGGATATTGTGACTTTATTGTCGAGACCTACAGTTTCCTTACGGAATATCGGTTTTTCTTTGCCTTTGATTTGCTTATCTTTTTTGTAAACTGTTTCACCGGGGTTATAATTTCTTGGTACAGATCTCTTTATATTATGTCTAGCTAATTGGTTTTTTTGATTTCTTAAAATTTCGAATTTAAGATCAGTGTTGACGATGTCTTTGAAGTCAGAAAGATTTTGATAATTTATTCTTTGGGATCTTCCGAAAAATATATCGGCGGGTTTCCGTTTGGTGACGGAGTGTATTGAATTATTATATCTATCCACCGCTATATTAATAATTTCTTTAATTGTGTAGTCCGGGTATTCCTGCTGGAGGCACCTTATCACTTCTATGATGGTGGAGTGGACCCTTTCTACGGTCCCATTCACCTCACTTTTTTGTGGAGGAGCTAGATATACAGTTACTCCGAGCCCTTCAATATAGTTTTGTATTATGGGGCTAATGAAGCTACTTTCATTGTCTGTGACAAGTACTTTCGGAACAGTAAAGAAATGAAGTATTTTTATTAATTTATTTCTAATATGGAGCACAGATTTGTTTTTAATGTGAAAGAATTTTGTAAATTTGGAAAATTTGTCAATACACGTAATAAATTTTTCTTTTTTTATTTCAATTATGTCCAAATGAAGAATTTCCGTTGGGTAAGATGGAATTGGGGTTGGTTGTAATTCCGGTTTTACGGGGTGTCGGTCGTATTTATTAGAGAGACAGACCTGACAAGATTCTGCAAATTTTTTGGCTAATTTCGACATTTGAGGAAAATAGTAATTTTCTAGTATCTGGTTCTTATTCTCTTTATAATTCCTGTGAGCGCGTTTGTGCTCATCCTGAATTATTTTGAATTTATTTTCTTCGTTACTAATATCAGTAACAACTCGTTGAGTTATTCTAATTTTATATTTGCTAAAATTGTTCTTGTAGATTTCCTGTAACAATGGAATATGTTTCTCGGGTATTTTTATGCCGTTTAAGATTTGGGGGTTAAGGTTTTCTTTAAGGGATTTAATTAAGTAATTTTGTTCAAGGGTTGGAATTGTAATATAATGTCTAAGGTACTTCGGGTGGGGTTCTTCATGGCAAATCATTTCCTTGCCTTCAGAAAAGATGATTTGGTTTCTGAAAACATTTAGAGGAGCCTCGCAGTGGGGAATGAGATCACTACTATCTTGTTCGGCACTATGTTGTGTAGCGGATAAAGATGATAAGACGTTTAGTTCGACTGGAAGTCGCGAAAGTGCGTCTGCCACCACATTTGTTTTGCCTGGTTTGTATATCAGAGAGTAATTAAACTCTTCGATTCTGGCTTTCCACCTTTTAAGCTTAGCGTTGTTGTTTTGATTGCTTAAGGCGAAAGTCAATGGTTGGTGGTCAGTGAGAATTTTAATGCACTTAGCGCCATACAAGTATGTCCTGAGTTTGTCGAGGGACCATACTATAGCTAGCATTTCTTTCTCAATCGTTGAGTAATTTTCTTCCGTCTTAGTCAATGATCTCGATATAAATGTTATGGGTTTATCACTGCCCATTTCGCCTTGTGACAAAACGGCTCCGATGGCGACATTAGAGGCGTCAGTAGTGAGAATGAACGGTATGTTGAAGTTGGGAAAGGTCAAAATATCTGAAGACATTAACATCTGTTTTAAATCGTTAAACGCTTTTAAGGCTTCATCGTTAAGATTAACCTCTATTTTTCGCGATTGGTTGGCTTTAACCTGCGCATTTAAGCCTCTTGTTAAAGTCGTCAAAGGCTTTGCTATTTTGGCAAAGTCCTTAATAAACTTTCGATAGTAGGAGGCCAAACCTAAGAAACTTTTTAAATCTTTGAGGTTTTGTGGAGGTGGTATTTTTTGTATCGCCGCGATTTTTTTCGGATCTGCTCGAATACCTTTCTGAGTAATAATATACCCTAGGAAATCTACCTCGGATCTCAAAAATTTGGATTTCTCAAGATTTATTCTTAAGTTTGCTCTCTCCAGCAAAGAAAGAACTTCGTCAAGGTTCTCGATGTGCTCGTTTTTGGTTTTCCCGAAGACGATTATATCGTCAATATAAACGTAGCACGTTTTCCCAATTAGAGGTCTTAAAACATCGTTAATCATCCGCTGAAAAATAGCGGGCGCATTTTTCAAACCAAATGGTAATCGAGTAAACTCATATTTGCCATTGGCTGTATAGAATGCTGTCTTTGGAATATCGCTCTCTTTCATTTTTATTTGGTGGAATCCGGATGTTAGATCAAGCGTCGTGAAATATTTGCATTCCCCTAAACTTGCCAGTGTGTTAGTTATGTCTGGGATAGGGTAAGCGTCTGCAATTGTTATTGCGTTCAATCTCTTAAAGTCAATAACAAGCCTGTATTGCTTCTCACCTGCTGCATTGGATTTTTTAGGCACAATCCATAGCGGTGAATTATACGGACTATTGGATGGTCTTATGATACCATCTTCAAGCATTTTCCCAATTTGTTTCTCCACTTCTGCCCTTAAGTTGGCTGGATAAGGGTAGGACTTGGTAAAAATTGGCTCGGAAGATGTAGTTCTTATTTCCGCGCGAACATTTGTGTCTATTATTCCGCTGTCAGAAATGTTTCCGAAAAGTGCTTCGTGTTTTAAAAGTATTTTTCTTATTTCATCATCTAGGTTGGTGTCTACTTGAATGTTGTTCACCTGCTTTGATTCCTTTTCTTTTAGTTCGATGTTGATGTTTGGGCTCACTTTAAGGACGTTGTTTTTCCTGTCGATGACAGCTTCTAGCTTTTTTAGGGTGTCGTCTCCTATTATTCCGTCAAATGATGTTAGACCTGGAAGAACGAAGAAATCGACGATGGTGTTATTCCCTATACTCTTAAAGAACGGGCCACTGACTTTCTCTGTTATTTGAACCTTACCACCGGCAGATTGGACTTGAAATGGTTTATTTATTAAGACGCAGTTTGGTGAAATTCTGTCCGATACGAAGTTTTTGTTGGCTCCGGTGTCTATTAGGAATTTCAATACTGTGCCGTCTCTGGTAACATACTCTAAGTATGGTACGCTAGAGAGGCGTCCGTCATAAAATTTAGCTGGGTTAGGTTTTCAGTGAGTTCTCCCTCATCTACCACATCGTTATAGGCTTTTTCATACTCCTCGTTTGAAGGTTCTTGCGGGCCTTCTTCTGGCTCTTCTACAATTTCGGTTGCGTAAAGACGTTGTTGTTTCCGCGGCAAGTTTTCTGAATCTGCTGGCCTTTGTTTTACAAGATTGTTTGCGGGCCGGTTCATGTAGTTGACTTGTCGCGTTTGCACGGACTGGTCAGTTTCCATTCTTTGAGGAGGTTTGGGGTTCGTTGGCCTAGCGGGTGGTGGGGTATCCCAAGTGGGTTTTGAATTGGTATTTCGCGGAGCGTTGTATATTTGATTTCGCTCATGCGTGGTAATGGGTTTCGTGTTTTTCGGTGGGAACATTTGATTTATTGGTGCGGTAACTGAATTTCTTACATCTCTGCGATGTATGGAGAAGCTTCTAAAACTTAGGTTTTGAAATTCTAGGCATGAGGTATATGCCTCTGGGAGAGTCTGGGGTTTTTGTATAACGAGCATTCTCGAGATATCTCCATTCAAGCCTCTAATAAAGATATCTAGGGCTCTGTTTCTATAATTTGCCGTTAAGGCATTGACCGTTTCCTGAGAATACTCTTCGGTCTTGATCTTATTAATTAGAAGCGACAACTGGTGATTTATTCTGGCATAGAATTCATCAATACTTCGACCGGCTTGCACCATGGTGTTAAGCTCATGTTCTAAAGTTCGAACGTCGCGTTTATCTGCGTAATGCAGAGATAAACATTTTTTTATTGATGACCAATCCTCATCGAATAAGTTATATGAAATGAGGGCGGCATCGGCCGGGCCTCTTACCTTCTGCCTTATGTGTTGAAGTATAGCCCTGTATAATGGCTTACTTCTGACAATCTCGTAGTCTTTGAGAATCGATTCTACGTTGTGCACCCATGAGACGTACTGAACTGGGTTGCCGTCAAAGATTTGAAGATCTCTGACACTGTCAGGGAGCTTCCTTATTTCAATTAAGTCTTGTTCTGACTTAGGACTTGTTAGAGTTTGTGGCGTGGGCTGAGGAGGACTAATTCTGCTCTCCAATTGTTGAAGCCGATTGCTTATGAGCTTGGTTTGCTCAATTTGTGCATTCAGTGCACCTGTTAACTGTTTGATTACTTCCTGCAATTGCTCCATCGCGACAAAGGAAGTTAACACTTTTGTGAGTTGGGTTTTAGGTTATTGGGATAAGGGAATGTAAAGGATAAAATTTAACAGAACACTTGATTAAGGGATAAACTCTGGTAGAACAATTTAAATATACTAGGTTTCCTTATGATTAGGAGTTTCTTAAATTTATAAAATATAATTTTTTTTTATATGTTTATTTAAATATTGGTTAAAAGGTTGATTGTTTTTTCTTATAATATATTCACTTGAAGTTTTTTTTTTTAAAAAGGTTTTATTAATTTTTTCTTGTTTTTAAATGTTTCTTTGGTTTTGATTTGATAATATTTTCTTTTTTTAATAAAATAGTAAAGATAAAATAATTAAAATAATGTAACAATGATTCGTTATGTACTTTTGTATTTGTACTTTTTTCTTTTAATATTCACTTTGTTCAAAAAATAATTGAAAAGTTGAGGAAAAAAAAACAAAATTTTTTTGACTGCTTACAATAATGTAACGGCTAATTGCATCCTGTCGGGAGGTCCGTGTTGTCTCTTTCAACCGTGTTCACTGGTCTACTTAAGGACGGGTTGCGCCACAATTGGATGTTTTGTTGTTGGTGACAGTGTCGTTGGACGTATTCTTATGGGTACGCCTTTTTCGTTGGACGTGTTCTTATGTGAACGCCTTTGAAAGTTCGGAACAATTGGCTTGACTAGTCTTTAGCCACCACTTCACACTTTTAACGGTAGAGTATACGCACGACTAGTTATTTTATTTATTATTTTTATTTTTCACGGGCAACACCACTTCACACCTTTAACGGTAGGGTATACGCACGACTAATTATTTTATTTATTATTTTTATGTTTCACGGGTAACACCACTTCACACCTTTAACGGTAGGGTATACGCACTCGCGAATAAATTTTTACTTTTCTTTTTGCGTTGCACGGGTTTTAACTTATTTAGTTAAGCTCGGATTGCTCGGGCGCCAGTTATGGTTTCGCGTTGTTTGCGGACCAAAAAAAACAAACACAACTATTCCGTTTGTTGTCGAACACTGCACAACACTTTATTTGTCACTTGCCTTTATAAGTTTTTTTGCTTACACGCTAGTTTGACAAAATTATTTGATTTGCTTACACACTAGTTTGACAAAAATGAATGGTTAATGTGATATCCTACTTCCTGCACGCGCGAGTCTGCAATACAATATTTCTTAGAACTAAGTCGACTCGCGTCTGTGCAATTTTACTTAGGCTAGCAAAATGTGTGGGACAGTGACTGGGAAAGGAAATGGGGTTCAGGTAGGCTGTGGGAATTATGTGTTAACTTACATGACTTTAGTGATCACATTTCATAATATGATACATTAAAGATATAGTCCGTTTCGTACCTATTCAGTTTGCCATTCTACTGCGCAGGTCTCTTAAAATTTATTTTATCATCTCTTAAATTGACAAATATGACCTACGTGTAAGAAACACGAAAATGGGTGGAGCCATAAACAAAAAAGATCTACATCCCAACGTTGCTTTCAAGATCACAGTTGCGCATAGATAAACTAACTAAACTAACTACATAGTTAGTCTATGCAGTTGCAATCTGGCTGAGGGAGTTTTTTTTTATTTTCCTTCTATTAAACTGAAGTTGATGGGACGGCCATTTTCTACCTGAGGTATAATCATTGTGTATATTCAGTTTTCCAAAAAAATATTACACCCCTGGTGGGAGAGGAAATGTAAATCCTGATATGCCAAATTTACTTGGAGAAAATTGTATTCTGATAAAATATAAAAAAAAAGTTCTGTACGAGTATACTCGTATCTTTTGGTACTGTATGGGATTTGCATATGATGACGACTGGATAAATGGAGCAAGAGGTCTCGCATGAATTGATTGTTTGATTGTGTTTGTATGTAGCTATACGGTTTTTGATTATTTGCTCATTATACTTTCGTAGGTCATTATTGCTGGCAAAGCTCCATTTCTGTGAAAAAGGCGTAATAACTGGTGCAAATGTTTACCAAGGAGATATGCAAGGTGTTGTGAAAGGCTTGACCAATACAATAAATTTTTTTTTAATAATCAATATTTAGACCACAATATTGATTATTAAAAAAAATGAAACAATTTTGAATACAATATGTTTACGGGTTTTTTTTATAGCGTCTTATATTTGTAACAGAACTTATAGCAGGACTAGGTATATTGAATTCAATTTGAAGAACTGTCAGTTTCATAATCTGTTGAGTAATCATCTCCTGGATTGATAACTATTATATCCGATATTGTGTCCCACATCAGCTCATGAGAAAAGTATTCCGCCTCTGTCCTTATACTCGTAACTTTGCGTCAATCTTCAACTGTAATTGTTAAACATTCTTCTTCAGCTAGTTTCTGAACATCCGATAATTTAAATGTTGTGTTTCGGATTCCCACACTTGCCTTGATAGTTGCTCAAATATTTTCAATAGGGTTGATATCAGGATGAGAAGTTGGCAATCATAGTACTTCGTGTCCCTCGCCGTAAATTAGGGCGTCAATCTTATGCTTTGGATAGTGTAGTTCGATGTTCCTTTATAAGCTCATAAAGTTCGAGTTTGAGCATCTGTGAACTATGGTATATTGTAGTGGGCAAACCATTGTAACATCTCAAATTTTCCGGAACCAGGACTGATTTACTTGCCTTCCCATTTGTTGTGATATGGGATACAATGGATACAATAACTGAAGGTTCTTCTATGTTATTCAAAACTTGATCTGTCATCCGTTTGGAGAAATTTTGAAAATTCACCTCATCGTGATAATCTCCTGTTTTAGTTCCAGATTTAAATAAAAGCAAGGCATTATTTACGAAGCCTTTCTCGCCACCTGCATGCGCCATTATCAACGTCTGACCCTTTGAAATTGGCGCCTTTAATCCACGTCTGGTACCATCAGTCCATGCCCTTGGTCTTTTGTGTGAGCTGTGAATATATGTAGCTCTCGTCCAAATAAATGATCTCATATCCTTTTGATCTGTATTTCCGCACCTTTCTCAGATATTTCACTCGTAAAAATTTAACTTCATTTTTTTCGCACATAAGTTTACGGTTGTTCTCCATTTTTATATAGGAAAATCTATTTCTTCGTAGAACCCTGTGTAGCGACATAATGCTTAAGCTCCAACTCTTTCTGAACCCGTTGTCTCAACATTTTTAAGGTAATCATAATTTTTTCCTCAAGGTGAAAGTTGTATATAATTCCCTGTGATGTCAAAGTCGTTTAATTCAGTTTTCTATTTTTTGTGTGGTAATTTTTTATTTGGTGATTTAGTAAAGCCTTTCTCCTCGTATTCCTTGATAATCGTTGGTATTGATCGGGCCGAAATTCCAGTGAAATTCTCAGTTTGCGAGTTTGCGTACGTTGTGGGATTATCCAAACATAAACATAAAACAGAGTTATACATGTTAACAACGATCTTACGGGCCTGATTTCCTATTGGTTTTCCTTTTCACCATGAATCCATGACAATTTCCTGTATTTGTATAAGCTTTTGTTCGAACAATGCTACTGTTTTCGTAAAACTGGATTCCAAATAACAAATCCATCATTTATATGCGTTGGGTCTAGCTTGATTACAATTACATGTAATTAATAATTAAACAATTACTATTACTAATTACGTACATGTAACTAAAAAAAGTAATGGACTTTTGGTAGTAATTAAATAAAAAGTATGGCGTTAATAATTAAAAAGGAAATAAAACACTTAAACAATTTTATTTCTAAGACCTAAAATCCTATCCTAAAACCTATGAACTAAAGTCCCACAGGTAGAAACAAACACCATAAAATAAATGGAAACACGCCACATACACAGGTACCATGTGGGTGGCCGTGGTTCAAGTGGTAGTGGACTTGCTTCCAAATCGGAAGGTTCGGTGTTCGAATCCCAGCCACCCCCGAAAGACATATTCTTTTTTTCAGTTAACGAAAATCGAGTAAGATGAGTACATAGTTAACTAGAAATCAACAACAAGCCAACTTCCACTAAGAATTTAGTCTTCCCATTAAATTTTGGATGCCACCCATGGAGCGAAACAACCACTGAGCCCAAACATCTTTCTTTCTCTCTCTCTATGCCATTTTCCAAAAAACTTAATACGTTCTCAGGCATTTTAAGTATAGTAATACCCACATGAGTGTTAAGTTCTTTAAAAAAAAAAACAACTTAACGCTAAACCACAAATAATAAATTCATAAAAAGCGTTGAGAACCTAATCAATTACGATCGGACTAGTGTATACAAATTCAATAGCATTGCATATGAAGTGCGTTGAAATTTATCGACCCCATAGTATCTGTTCTGTTCCAAACAGATATTCAGTGAATCTTGGTGCTAAAGAGGAAACGTCGTTTTCCTATTAATTGACCTAGAAGTTATGCTGCAGTTTCGGCTACATTCGGTCTCCTTAATAATTTTCAGTTTCAGATATCAGACATCAAACATCAGTCAGACACAATTTGCATGGGACTTTGCGATGTGTTGCTTATACAAGTTTAAATTCAAGTTGCTTTTTAAAAATACAATAAAATGAACAGAAATTAATTATTTTCGGTATGTTATGGCTCTACTAGAAACAACGAACATTCCCATTACTTATATAACGGGATTTCATTCATTTGGCTGCCCCGGCTGGCTTCGCAGTAGCGCATTCTGTCAACCCAATTTTCCAAGAACATGTTGACTATTTATGGCTCTATTTCACAAATAGATTGGACGATATTCGCTTTAAAATCTTAAATTGTTCCTGGATTGTCAGCATAATATCGATGATTGATGCGCTGTGTAGCATGGCGTGCCATCGTGCTAAAACCAAAGACAGGCCAAACTAGCCAGCCATTCTACCCTTCAGCAAAAGTGCCAATAGATGTCTAAATCTAAGTCGACATGATATCAAAAGCTTGGTAGGCTACCTTACAGGACACCACGGTTTAAGATCTGACCTCAAAAAAATTAATCTAGTGGACTCTCCGAAGTGCCGACTTTGTCTTGAAGCAGACAAAACTGCTGAATGCATCTTATGTGAATGTCCAGCCCTCAACGGACTTAGACGAAAGATTTTCTTTAGGGAACAATTCGGCTCCAACGAACTAATGAATTCCTCTGCTTGTCTTTTTTTTATATTTGCGCGCATTTCCGACACAGTGCTCGCAGACCATTTGAGTAATCCCGATGCATCTAAACTAAAACCTTTGTTTAGTTCATACAAATCAATTTTTTATAAAGACATGATATTTTAATATTTGCAAAATGCAATAAACAAAAAGCTAACTCCAATTTTATAGTAAACTTTATCGTTATCCCGAAATCCACACAAAAGAGCTTAATAGACAAATCAGGGAAATTCTGCAGCAGAATATACTTGCACCAAGCCATAGTCCATAAAATTCGCCTATTTGGGTAGTCCCTAAAAAGGACGACAAAATCGGGAAAAAACAATGTCGAATTGCAAAAGACTATAGGAAGTTGAATGACCAGATGGAGTTCAAATTGAACCTACTTTATTTTTCTAAACGTACGGTTTATATGCACACATTTCTGTGGGCCTATCCATGCATATTAAATTGACAAAGTATCGATGAACATATGAACCTGAATTGAGCCACCATATCTCGACACATAATCCGGCTTCTAATATACACATAATAAGTAATACACTGTAGAGTATATGCTATGCAAAACATTGATGACACATTCCCCATTGACTTGGGCAATGCACAATACAATTGTGTTTACCATGTTTGTTATGTCTGCATTCTTACGGCGTCATCAGTTTAGCTGTCATACTAAAGTGTATTTTATAGCCTTTATTGCTGCCGTATTTGGTCATTTACAATGTACAATACTTGGATACAATGTTGGCATAGATACAATGTATGTAGGTTCACTACAGTTTCAAATATAATGTTAAAGACCATTCAATTTGATTGGATTATATGTTATGATCCACGATATTCGATATTATTTTAAACATAAAAGCTTTATAAATAGTGTTAAACTGTAGTTAATGTTATACCTATTTTGCTAATCCTTAAAAAAGTAAATTAATATAAAATCTACATAATAATAATATAGTTTATTTATTTATTACAGTGTCACCAGAATCGATAGTTATACCGATTGTTTCATGTATACTAGGATTTCCTTTGCTGGCCTTACTTGTAATATGCTGTTTACGTCGAAGAGCTAAATTAGCTAGGGAACGTGATCGCCGTCGTAACTATGATATGCAGGACCACGCCGTTAGCCTGGTCAGATTTAGTCCAATTCATAGGCTTCGTGAGTCAGCATGCATGTTTTTAATTTGTATACTCTATATTTTATATGTTAAGAAACTTTAATCATTTTCAGTCATTTAAAACAATTTTTGTAATACGATATTTTATTTTCATCTTTTTAGATAACCGATCGCCGCGAGCTATCAGTTTACGTCCTGAGCGAAGCCTAAGCCGTGGCTTTCCGTCATTGGAACTAGATACGGTACTTGAGGAACGCAGTGATATTGAACAAACTCAAACCGAAATTTTTAATTCTGACTCACCGCTGGAATCCTCATCTCAACACAACTCTTGCTCCAGCTAGCATCTACTAAAGCCGGTAACCGCCTATAATTTTAAGAGCAGTAGCAGAAAATCAACGTTTTCAGTACAAAAACTGAATTTCAAATTTGCTAATGTTCAACACATTAAAGCAACAAAGCAGAGACCTTCACACACAGATTCGGTAGTATATCGCTCACCTTTATGGGCCACACTGACGCATGCTCAGACAATCAGTGAATTTTCCGATGACTTCTTATAACAAAAGATTACGAAATGTATTCATTCAGCTCTTTGAAAATAACATCGATAAATAAATTAATAAATTTGTATAGTAAATGTTTCATAATTTGTATAATATAATACAATTTATGTAATAAAAATACTACCAGTTGGTAATGGATACTTTTCCAGTTTGGGTTTTTGCATTATTGTCTTTTCTTTTTTATAAATGAAGCGCTTAAATAGGTAAGTATGATTGTACCACAAAATTTACATATGCATATGCAGTTTTGCAACCTCTATTTATTCTCAATTTTTTTTTACAGATAGGTGGTTAGATTAAGAGGTGATCTATTTCGAATTAAATATGGTATATGAGGCGAACTCTATTTTTGTAAGCAGAACAGTAGTGAGCATTTACGGTTCATGTTACAATTTTAGGAAAATATATACCTTCATGTCAAAACCTTCCTTTCTTTAGAACTCTGAACAACAGAAAACCCATTTCCATTTAGCATTTTGGTATTACGAAATTAGTCGTCTAGGGTATAACACTTTGTATCGATGCCTGACTGGTTGAATTTAGCTGACGATACTAATAATCGAAAAAAAGAAGTAGGCGTGATTAAGTACTTGTCTGTTTGAGAGATCAGGAGGAGGTCTAGAGTATTGAGTTCATGTCAATATATATTGGCATGTGTACAATTTGAACTCAGCTCCTCAAAGATATCTGTTAAACGATATTCAAGTTTTGCTGTAATGAGTGTGAATTGTCAACAAGTCAGATTACATTATTACACATATGTTACATAATTAGTGAACTTTACGTATAAATTGTTGCCATTGTGGCTAATTTAAACCCAAACAAATAACCATGTGGGGGACCTGTGTGATTGGGCCAGCAGCGCAACTATCAAGTTCGTAGCGAAGTGCTTTCTTTCCCTTCCAATAGTGGTCACCGGTAAGTAACTACATGAGTAAACTCTTATTCATGCAGAGTAAAATGTCAAGGGCATGCATAATAGTGGCCTACCCGTCATGTTGCTCACATCCCTATACGAAAGAGATTAATAAGATGTGACTAACAATCACCTCGTATAAAAATGGGTTCACAGTTGGCGATCCAACGGCCGTAGATATCACCGCCATACAGCAAGTGCGACTGGGTGGGCCGGACAGAAGGAGGATGAAAAACTGTTATACATATAAATATATATTATCGTGATAGCTGTATTTAAAAGGAACAGTGCTTATTCGGATTTGCCATAAACGGCTGACTTAGGCAAGAAATCTTGAGCTTCAAACACGTGAGCGAGCGTCTTTGACAATTCACCAACGAGCTCCTTAACAAGACAAGACATATGACCAATGTCCGAAGTATAGTAGGCCAGTGTAGGAAAGCTCCACATGTAGCTAGGACAGTTTGTAATCACAGCCTACACGACACCCGGTCTGGGAATGGAAATAGGTTTATTGACTTTGCGACACGACGAAATATAACTATCGAAACCGCACACGGTTTCCTTATCCCAATATGCAAAAGTCGGCATGGCGGTCTAAATAAAATTAATCACATTGTGATGGACGTAATGCATACCTTCAGTATTCTGAACATTCCGGGCAGCCACCATTGACTTGGATTACCAACATGTTGCAGCCAAGGTGCGAATGCGGAGCGGATCTCCCAAACGCCAAAACTATACTGTGACAATATCTAACGACTCATATGCCGCCAGAATCAATAGAAGACCAGTGGCAACCGCGCTAACGTGCCATCAAAGACCTCGCAACTGTTGTGCTGGGTTTCACCCGGAGTTGAGTTTTAATATAGAGAAAGTCCTGTTTACGTTTTTAATGGCGTTTTCGTTTGGGCAGACAGAAGGCTTTTTTTGTACTCCGATTTTGATTCATATATTTCCTTGTGAATTAATTTGAACAATAAATTGGCCAAATGCTGCCAATTCCACGAAAACAGAAATGTAGTTTGACACTCAATACTATCTGACGTTTATACATATTTATATGTGTTAGTACATTTGGACATAAAATCCAGGAGAGAATTTTTTGATTCTGAAATGAAAACTAGAAGGAAAATTTTGTTTCTGAAAACAATGAGGGGAATAGGTTTTATATCACTTTTGTGCTTCAAATCACAAATAAAAAACCCACAGTTTTGAAAGATTCAAATGAGTGCAAAAGAGAGGGATAATGAAACAAAAAAATACCCAATTAACCAAATTCCCATTGCATGTGGGTAAGATTTTCATTGCATCTTTTTGAAATTTCTTTTTCTTCTTCTTCTTTCTTTTTCGCATTTGCTTCATTATTTCCTTGACTGTTGTTACGAGCACAACATTTCAATATGGAGGATGAACTTAAATGGACCAAAGAATTAACAAGCGCGCTCATTTTCAATTATGAAACACTGAGCGCCAAAGATGAAATGAAAGAGAGTCAAATAACATGAAAAACCAAAGAATGGGAAAAAGGCTTCGTGTAAAAATGCGCACATCGCTGAATGACAGTTCAAAAGAAAATAACCAAAACATGCGCATTACACTCAGGCGCTGTGTAAAAGCGGACAAAGGAAAACGCACCAGTGTTACCAGTTGCATTTGTCTTCAAATGCCAAAATCCATTTTGCATTATTTGCCATTTTGGTTCTTTCCGCTACATTAAGATTCCAATTCCAGAATCACACTTCGCGCTGTCCGAAAGGACAGAACGCCGGTAGGCCGTCATCGCAACTCTCCGAAGTGTACACTCTTCTCTATTTTCCCTACCACCTCGTGGACTGCGGTTTCTACAATCAGTCAAAAAGCCATTACTGCATCTATTCCTAATATGAATGTCCAATAATCGCTCCAAGGTTTTCAGCATATATGGTGACAAACTTATTTGTCTGAAATCTTTTCCTGTTACGTGCCCCTATTTGCCAGCTTTAGGTATAAAAACCACCTTAACTTTCCTCCAAGGTATGTACCCTATTTTTAGACTGTGTCTAAGAATTTCCATAATTTTTTCGATTGCTACCTCCAGTGCCTTTCAGTAGCATGATCGGTAGAATACCTCCGGACCGGATAAACAAACCAAAAGCTAACACAATGGGAAGGACAAACGGAAACCGCAAAAATTATTGTATATAGAAACAAGAACTACGGGATCCGTAAAAATTGTAGGTCCCTTCAACACAAAGAAGAGCTTAAATTTAGAAAGTCCAAACTTAATAATATACATGAAAATAACATAAAAAGTATGTATCGTTAAATTTACAGATCAAAATCCTTCTCATATGGATACTAATACTGATAGTCATCCCCGAAACGGCCCTAACAATTGAAACAATCACTTCAGAATTCGGGTATGCAGAGATAAAATGAAGTAGAAATACTTAATAAATTTGACACAATATTTATTAAATATTATTACCAAATGAAATCTTTAATCCAATAGCTACTTTAGAGAAACATATAGGATATTTACCAGTAGATAGAATGGAACGAAGTAAATAACTTATTAACTTTATTATCCCATAGATTTAAAAGAGGCAATAAACATGATATAGAAAACCAATTAAAACGAAACGAAAAAAGAAATAACTAACTAGTTGAGGCAATCTATCAACAGGTACAAATAAATAACAATTTTAATGACACGTTTATTTTATTAAAAAATGACAGAAATAAAATTTTAGAGAAAATGAATACGAACGAAAATCTTAGTAAATTTACGGGAAGTAAGTTTAATATTACGGGAAGATTTTTAAAAACAACAAATGACAATTAACATTCTAAAAGAAAAAATAAATTCTAAGACAATATAATTTTTTCAAGAGTAGGGGTTAGCTACTTTAGAGAAACATGAGCAACAATGAAACTATTAAATATCAAATAGCCATTAATTAAATAACATTAAAGGGCGAAAAAAAAAATAATCCAGAAATAAAAAAATAAAAACATCAACTCGTGAGTGCAGTGAAATCCACAGTGTGGGCATTCTAACCTTCCTGCCACTGATTATACTGTTGCTTGCACTCGGTCACTGCCGTTGCTGTATTACATTGTTATACAGCGCGTGCAGTGGCTGCGTGTATGTAATAACCAATCGATATCGGGCTGTGATTATGAATTTTATTGGTGTTATGTTTCCTATTGTTGTATGGGCATAACACCTACAACAATTTGATTCGGTAAACCAACTCTGAATTTTTACTTCACAGCTGCGCTTAGTAACTTCGGTGTTTATTTTTTTTGTGTTTGCCTTACTTTATAATAACTCGGGGATTTAGAGTGGACATTGCAAATATAAGCGGGCCAAAAAGTAATCACTTTTCTGCGTATGTCCACGTCTGTAAATACAGACCAGTTGTTTTGGCTCTTACCGAAACACAGGTAGATCAGATCATTTTGATCTGAAGCTACGAGTACCTGACTACGAACTAGTGCCATTATTCTTCTCTCACCGTAGTCCCCACCACAATGTAGTCCCTGTTCCAAATCGGAATTCAATTTCATGTGGTTAAAATTCCATCTCCGTAAGCAAATTATCCACTACTGCTTTATTTAGAGAAGCCCCAAACTGGACAGCAATTCGACTTTTAACGAGTTTGATACGCTGTCTGACTCCATTCAAAGAATTGTAACCCTGTATCCTCATACTGAATCGTTATTACGGGCGATTTAAATATACACAATACTGGGTGGCTTCGACATTCTGGACAGACAACACCCGAAAGACGGTGTGTTGAGATCTTCGCTGCGTAAAACAACTTAAAGCAGCTTGCAAATGAGCCCACGCGAATACCAGACGTTGATAGTCATACAGCCAACACCCTTGATTTGTTTTTAACTTCTCACCCTGATAAGTACACCGTGGATGTGCTCTCCCCTCTATGCTCGTCGGACCATTGTGTCTATCAGCTAATTTCTCGTACACCGACCACACAGTTAGAGAAAAAATTCCCAAAAGAACCGTGTGGCAATACGAGAAAGCCATCTGGAGCGGTCTTAACAGCTTCTTTGTGAATTTTAACTGGTCGTTATGTTTCCTCGATAACGACGTGGATGTCGCTGATGATATGACCACAGACACTATTCTCATTGGAATGAGATCCTTTATCCCTAATCGGATTAAGAATTTTTTTTTGTTGCAAATTAAACTATTAACTTATTTTTCTAATTTATTATGGCCAAGACACAAAGGAAAAAATAATAAAAAAAATCCATCAGCCTTGGAAAATTGGGAAAAGCGGAAAATGTCCTGGGACAAATCGTCCCAATTGTACTGGGAAGTGGGACAATATGTCCCATTGGTATATGCAAATGCAAATATTGAAGTAAATATTCATGTATTTATTAAGCATAAAAGCATCAAGTGACATTGTGATAATTTGAAAATTCAGAAAAGAAAATAACATAAAGCATTATAAAGATATATGTATATATACAAAATGCAAACAGAATTACGAGTGGTATGGAGTAAAGCAATCTTGGCAAAGTGGTTGGTTACAAGCCGAACAAATGAACTTAGTCCTTTTATCTTTTTTTTCTTGGGCACATTTTATGCATCGTCGTCGGCCTGAGGTAGGGACTGGTAAATGGTCTCCAATATTCAGCAAAAGTTTGGCTCTTTTTGATCGTGGCCCAGTTGACCCACTCATCTTCCTGGTTACTTTCGCTGTCTGTCGACCAGTCAAAATCATCTGTTCAGCGAGATTGACAAGAAAGTTTTGAAATTTTACATTTTTCTTTACCACTTCTTGGTGAACTATGTGAGCATTTACAGCTGCTGCCATAATACGAGTAGACTTGTAGAAAAATTTTTTCCACCACTTGGTTGATTTTCTGTCGAAGTCGTATACTTGAACTTTCTGATCAGCTAAGTCCACTCCTCCCATTGTTTTATTGTATGTAGTTATAGCAGTGGGGCACATGATTTCTTTTTTTTGACCATCCTTTTGCTTTCGTTTTACAATATTTGTTTCTGGTTTATGACAATTAGTGATCACCAAGACCTCTTTAGAATCCAACCATCTAGCAGCAAGTATACCATCCGCAGTTATTGAAAATTCTGAGTCCCATTTATTCTCAAGATTACCTGAAAATGAAGGCATATTCTTTCTGTTTCTCATGCAAGTTCCAACTGATGCACAAGGCAACATTTTCATAAGCTTTACACTTGTAAAAAAACGGTCAAAAGCAAGTAACACATCAGGACTCTGAAGACTTTCACATAGTTTCAATACAACTCGTTCGCCTAATGTGTTTTCTTTGTAAGCATTTGTCATTTCTTTTCCTGAATATATATTCAAGTCGTAGACGTAACCGCTCATAGAGTCGCACCTCTGCCAAACTTTTATTCCCCGCTTTATAGGTTTGAGTGGCATGTATTGCTTCAGAGAAAACCTGCCCTTGAACTTCGTCATTGATTCATCAATTGATTGGTAGTTACCTTCCCTAACTCCCTTCTGAAATGTATATTTGAAACAATTTATTAGCTCATCTGCATAGTACAGTTTTCCAGCATCATCAGGTTTGTCAGGGTGATTGAAATATAACTTTGACATCAAACTTTGAAACCGATTTCTTGACATGAACTTTTTAATAAATAGATTTCCGAGTGACTCATTTTGTGACCAATAGTCGCTAAGATTGGGAACATGATTGTAAGACATGATAAACATCGCTCCAATCAACACCATTATTTCGCCGTCATCTGTCAAAGGAATGTTTACGTTTTTCTCCCTATTGTGTATTATCAGTCTTTCATTTGTGCACTGAGCGATGAAAATAAAGAGGCTCCTGGGAAACATCAATCTGAATGACTCCAATTCACTTTGAGATGCATTCAGTGGTATTTTTACTTCAAGCTTGGAATGCTCAGGAATGGTATATTTCGGAATAAAGTGTTCAGATGGGCTTCTACTCCAAATAACTATGTCTGTGCTTGACGTTCCTTGGCTTACGTTACCAACTTCTTCATTTTCTACCGCATCAGCATCGCTTTCCTCAGCTGAACTGGAGTCATCGTTATCGGTTGCAATATATTCTGATCCTGACGGTGATGACAAATCCAGATCACTTTCATCTTCATCGGTTGATTCGTGAAAGACGGCCAAAATATCTTGATCCATTATTTGCCTTCGACTCATCCTAAAATAATAATATACCTAAAATATTCAATACCAATGGGATATAATGTCCCACTGACAAAAACCATTGGGACGTATTATCCCAAAATATCCATGCAAAAAAAAATTACACTTACCTACGTCAATTTTATAATATTATAATAAATGAGACTATGTATAACAATGTATGAGATGTATTATAACGATAGTAATCCAAAACGCTGAAAAAAGCAAAGAAAACACAGCAAAATAAACTTTTTTTAACTTGATCAGAAAAGCGCGTGGTGATACAGGCAACTAAAACGTCAAATAATAACGTCAATCTACACTACCGTTGGGATAGACCGTAAGCCTGTTTAGAGCTATTCTAATCCCACTGGAACTGAATATATTCTCTTTGGGACGTATTGTCCCGTTGGTAGTGTAAGGGTTAACGAGTTTGATACGCTGTCTGACTCCATTCAAAGAATTGTAACCCTGTATCCTCATACTGAATCGTTATTACGGGAGATTTCAATATACACAATACTGGGTGGCTTCGACATTCTGGACAGACAACACCCGAAAGACGGTGTGTTGAGATCTTCGCTGCGTAAAACAACTTAAAACAGCTTGCAAATGAGCCCACGCGAATACCAGACGTTGATAGTCATACAACCAACACCCTGGACTTGTTTTTAACTTCTCATCCTGATAAGTACACCGTGGATGTGCTCTCCCCTCTATGCTCGTCGGACCATTGTGTCTATCAGCTAATTTCTCGTACACCGACCACACAGTTAGAGAAAAAATTCCCAAAAGAACCATGTGGCAATAGAAAGCCATCTGGAGCGGTCTTAACAGCTTCTTTATGAATTTTAACTGGTCGTTATATTTCCTCGATAACGACATGCTAATATGATCACAGACACCATTCTCTTTGGAATGAGATCCTTTATCCCTAATCGGATGAAGAGTATCAGACCAAAAGAGATAGACATGGTACGACTCGAGATGTAAAGAGGCTGTCAGGGTTAGAGAAATGTTTTTGCGGTCCTTCAAGACGAATCCGACAGAGGAAAACGAAAAAAGTTTAAACGAGCCAGGAATGACTACAACGTCTTTCTTAAGCGTGTAAGATTCCAATACGAACAAAAAATACTACAATGTCCCAAAGGTAGTAAAAATTGTTGGTCGTTCGTCAAAAATATTAGAGATTCCGCCTCATCCTCAATCCCAACGCACATTTACAATGACATTCCAGCTGTCAGCTCTTTGGACAAGGCCAATCTGCTTGCTGCACACTTTGCGGCCGGCTCAACACTCCCAGATTGTGCTTTGTCTCCGCCTACACTTGAGTGCGTCAAATCTTCAATGGGACGAATCCACTTTCGCACTCGTGTAGTAGTAAGAGTACTTAAAGATCTAAACATACTGGTACATAAAGCCGCTGGTCCAAATGGTATATCTCTCCTTCTTCTGAAGAAGTGTTCTTCCACGCTGGCGAAACCACTGCGTAAGCTTTTTCATCAATCCTACTCATTAGGATGGAAAACAGCATTTGTCCAGGCCGTCCCTAAAAAAGACGAATAATCTTCTCTCTCCTCCTACAGACCCATTGCACTTACGTCCCTTCTTTCCAAGGTCCTGAAAACGCTGATAAATCGTCAGCTCATGAAATATCTCGAAACACGAAAACTTCTCAATGACCGGCAATATGGTTTTCGTAGCAACAGGTCCACTGGTGATCCGATGGCATGTCTCACTGAAAAGTGGAATAAAAGCGTACATCGATCTGGCGAAAGCAAGATAGTTGCACTTGATATTTCCAAGGCATTTGACAGAGTTTTGCGACAGGTTCTTTTGTCGAACATACATGCATTTGGGATCGACGACTGCCATTCGAAACGTTCAATTCAAGTTGTCTTGGATGGTTTCAAGTCTGATATTCACAAAATAAATGCTGGTGTGCCCCTGCGTGTGGCTGCGTTCTGTCTCCAACGCTCTTTTTAATTTTCATTAATGATCTTTTGTCTGCTACTTCTAATCCAATATATTCCTATGCTGACGCCAGTACTCTTTGCTGAGGAGCATTCATTGCGAGAAGGGGTATACGGTTAAAGGATTTAAGTCGCGGAACGCAACTGGCAATATCAATGGAGCACTGGTTGTGAAAATACCGATAGAACAAAGTGAGACACAAGACATTACGTTGGTGTTCCTGGGTGTGATATTAGCATCACCGGATACTCTTAATCCGATTAGGGATAAAGGATCTCATTCCAATGAGAATAGTGTCTGTGGTCATATCATCAGCGACATCCACGTCGTTATCGAGGAAACATAACGACCAGTTACAATTCCTAATTCCCCTCCAATTGGCTTTCTCGTATTGGCATACGGTTCTCTTAGGGATCTTTTCTCTAGCATTGCGGTCAGTGTACGAGAAATTAACTGATAAAAACAAGTACAGGGTGTTTGCAGTACGGGAAGATCTCAACACACCGTCCTTCGGATGTTGTCTGTCCAGAATATCGAAGGCACCCAGAATTGTATATATACAGGGTCTCCTCTAATTCGTCAACGATAATTTGGGAAATGATTCCTGGGTATATTCTAAGAAAAAAATCGTTCTACAGTAAGGGTCTATCTGCAATGCTGGCATCACTTATTTAAGGAAATAAGTTAAATAAAGATTTAAGGAAAGGCTTACTTTGGTATACCCTCATGCATGTTAACGGAAATTACTCAGTTAATACTAATGGCAGAAACTTCATTGATGACTTTGTTTTTAGAAGAAATACTACCCTTTGTAACTGCATTTAAATAAATTTGATATCTTGTTAGGGTCCAATTAACCACATGAAATTGAATTCCGGATTGGAACAGGAGCTAAATTGTGGTGAAGTTTAATAAGCTAATCACTACGCACGTAGATGGCGAAACTGCAGTGAGAGAAAAATAATGTCACTAGTTCGTCAACAGGTAGCTTCATATCAAAGTGATCTGAGATGTATTGGCGGGGATCTAAAGGTGTTTCACTAATTGCCAAAACAGTTGGTCTGTGTGTGTCAGCGACCAACAACCATATTTTGTGGGAATAAGAGTAGTATGAAATTAGTTCCAAATTCAGAATATCACAAAAGGACTAAATATGTTGTAATCAAACATATCCGAGAGTTAAACAATTAAGCACAAATCGTTATACACATACTTACAGAAGAGCAAAAAGCAGATCTTTACAAAGCGTTGCCAGCCCATCATAGAGTAGGGGAAAGGTGTGATCAGTGAGACAGTGCAAACAGTGAGACAATCAATTTTTCTTTTTTCTCAAAATACGCACAGACATGTTAGTATCGGTAACAATGTCTGTTTTCCCTTGCATATGTTTTAATTCTATTGCGCACAAAGTTCAGTTGCGCATTAACCTCCACCGGGTGAGCATCATAAAAAAGTACTAAGAGTTTTTTTCGATGTGTTTTTATTTTCTGCGTAGAAAGCCCGAATATCGAGGTAAGTACACAGAATTTTTTTAACATAAGAAGTTAGTATGTATTTATTCATAACACAACTAAAAATATTAAAATTCTTTTTCATTTTTGTTATAAATTGTTTTTTCTGTAAAATAGTAAAAAGCAAACAGTGAGACATTTCCAAAAGAAAAACAGTGAGACATGTTTCACTGTTTGCACTATAATAATAAACTTGTTTTTTTCGTTTCCACAAGTAGAAATTGGTACCTCAAAATGTCGGTGGAACCTTTCGCCTTTGGGAAATTGCCTTCCGATGCAATGAAAAAAGCGGTGGTTATAGTAGTAAACGAGGGAATGTCATTGCGAAAAGCGGCTGCCCAAAATATTGTTGCATACCAAACTCTTTCGAGGTATGTGGAAATTTTCAAAACATCTCCGTCCGCAAGAATGCACCCGAACTATTCAGTAAATGCTGTATTTACCAAAGTAGAAGAAGAATCCTTGACAAAGTACATACAAAATTGTTCTTCCATGTTTTACGGATTGACGTTGCAAGATGTAAGGCGGTTGGTTTACCAGATGGCAGTTGTTAACACAAAAAATATGCCAGAGTACTGGATCAAGAACAACAAAGCAAGTAAAGACTGGCTCAAATGCTTTCGTAAAAGCGAAAATTTTTCATCAGGAAATCGCATATATAACCTACACTCAAATGTGTCTACAATAAAAGGTCACATCTCTGCACTCATCTTTAAAGACTTCTTCAAACAAACCTAATGTCACTAGCTGTTATTTTTTTGAATTCATCAAACTCAACGTATGTTTAACCAAAAACACATTTTTTTTCTCCAGTAAAACTAATAAATATTCTTTGTTGTTTAACTTTTCCTACTATCTATAATACAATACGACTTTAGTCCTTATTTTTTCAACAGGATACTCATATTTCTGCAGACTGTTAAACGATGACCAGACAGAATTAGTCATTCAACCTGGGCGAAGAAAGACAACGTTTTGGTCCTCCCGACCAAGGTGAAGCTTAAGTCCAACAAAGCTGACAAACCTGACAAAAAAAAAGCGGATGAAAATGCTCTCGGCCGCTTCGAGAGAAAGGTTCTTCGGGTGTTTTTTTCCCCTATTTTTATCGATGGAGAATGGAGGGGGCGTTTGAACAGGGAACTGGATAGCCATAGCGTATGGACACCAGCGTCCCAACCCAAAAAGTTTTCGACTCCAACCCAGAGGGACAGCGCAATAGGGGATGACTTCGTATTAGATGGCGCACACAAGTGGAAGAGGAGGCAGCTAGCAAAAGATCGCACTAGCTGTAGAGGCATGTTAGCTAAGACCATGGTCCACCCCGAACTGTAGTGCTATCGAAGTGACTGTTCACACTGGCGCAAGGATAACAATGCTGCCAACGAACGTCGTGTTTACATTTCCAAGGATCTGAACGAATTTTACATAAACGGAGCACTTGAATCGGACCATTTTTAATGTATAGATGTGAGCAGTTGATGTATAATATACCCTCTTTCTTCTTCTTCACACTTCCTTACACTTAAGCGATCGAAACTAAATATGAATAAGAATGTCAGAAATGGAACGATGTGGGAAAAAAGTCATGCTTCACCCGAAAATTCAGTTTATAAGTGGATTTTCGGTACAAGTAACTAAACATTTTAATCTAAGCAGGACTTACACCTGGAGAATTCTGCATGCAGAAGGCATGCATACTTTCCATCATATACCAGTACAGGAGCTAAAACCCGGGGAACCAGAGAAGCATTTGGAATACTGCAATTACATTCTGGAAAGGCACTGCGGAAGACAACTATGAATATTGGCTGGATTCTATGGACAGAAGAGTTTTGGAATCAATGATTCCCAAAATTTCTATACCTGGACAGAAAGCAACCCCCACTCCAAGAAACACAGAGCTTTTCAACATAAGTCCAACGTCAATATGTGGAGAGGCATATGGGGTAATAAGCTAATTGGGCCCTATTTAATTTCAATTTCTATTTGGATTTTTTGCGAAAGAAATTTCCAAATCTATTAGGTGATATATTCGTACCACTGCAACAAAAAACAGTGAAACAAATTACCAAATCTATTAGGTAATATACTCATACCATTGCAACAAAAAACCATCAATTGAATTTCAGCAGGATGACGGCTCCGCACACTATGGCCATGAAGAGTGATGCACCCATTCTGTGGCTTTCAAGGTCTCCGCACTTGACCCCTGTGAACTTTTATTGATTGGGACAGCTGAAGTACATTGTTTACCCAACAGAAATAATAACATCGAATGACTTGAACCAGGTGCAAAAGTACGAGAAATATTGGAAAGAATGGACGAACAGTGGTGTGCATGCAGAGCAGTGGTATGAACCGGACTTTGAACGATTGATATCACACATCGTTTTATGAAAAAAAAAAAATAAAATACTAATAAGAACATGTAATCAATATTTGTTTTTTTTTTGTTTTTTTTTTAATTGTTAACAATTTTTAATTTAATGTTTTACCTTTTTCAATAAGCTGGGTCGAATCTTGAAAACTACTGACTTGAGATAAAATGTCCGGACATTTTTTGTTGTTTGTGAAATCTACTTTTTATAACTTAACATTAATACATTTAAAGTTGCAAAAAGTGGAGGATAATAAATTATTTTTCTGAAAAAAAATGATGACAAAGTCAAGATTTTATGTTTTTATACAAGCATAAATTTGAAAGATGTTATTTTCAATAGGGGTCAAAACAGGGCAGCTTAATACCCTTTTCATACCGCATAGAAAGCCGAGTTTTTGACATAAAAAATTACAAAGGGTCATTAAAGTGTTCACACCGAATACCGACTAGGTTTTGCCTAACGGTTGTATCAGCTGTGAAATATTTGTGTAGGCAAGGAATTTTAATTCGAACTTTTTTTCTTATGTACCTTTTTCTCCCCCATATTCTGTTGAAAAAAAATATTATTTAATTTTATATTGAATTATTTATTGATAGAAGCATAGAAAACTCACCATAAACGACAATCAATATTTTTTTCAAATTTGAATTTTTATAATTTTGCTTTAACAACTACTCTGTCAGTTGTTTTACTGAATATGCTTTTAATATTTAAAGTGTGTCTTCTTCAACAACCTCATAATTGCGAGTAGGTTTTCAGAAATAGACACCCACCTTAAGCTTCGTGTTCCGAATTTCTTCAACAAAGACCGTTTCTTTAGTTTTTCTCTTTTTTAGATCAGATCTTGTTTTATTATTTCATATTAAAAATCAAGTATGCCATTTGAAGAGATTCAAAATAGTTTAATGCGCCTGTTTGACTAAGATCGATCTATCGGGCGATTCAGATAGTGAAATTGTTGACAATATATCTCAAAGAAATAAGAACAGAATAGGAAGTAAACGATGAAGGAGAAGGGGAAGAAGAGCCTATAATGAAATGGCTCTTCGTGGATTACTCGCGTCCCCAGAACTGCAAATTTTGTTTGTTTAAGTATCCACATATGTAAGTGGAAATGGGCCTCGTCAATGGGCCAAAATCACTAAAAAATTGTTCATGAAAAACGTCGTGATGAGTATTCCACGTTCTTCAGGGGTATAGGGTTCCATTGCTTATTCACACAAGTTCAACCGAATTGACATTCGACATCAATTGCAATGTCTATGGCACTTTCCGATATATTATGGTCATACATTTTAGTTAATATTACGTCTTTTGTTAATTTAATTAATAATTGTAAAAGTTCTTATGAATGCTTTTATTTTATCTTTCATTTTGATGTAAAATATAAGTAACAATTCATTTATATCTAGAGTAATAACAATTATGTTATCCGTTACACCCACCTTGCGCTGCGTTTTGATTGAGTTATGATTTCTGACCTTACGCTCGCCGGAATATTTTTTATCCAAACCACAACATTTTCTAACTAACTTCAGACATTTTATTTTCGTGATATACTGCGTACGAAATTAAAAGTTCGTGATCAAATTAAAAGTTTCCGCTGTTAATGTTCATTCATTATGGAGCAAAGCTATAGTTAATTGAAATGTAATACAGCTGAATATGGTTATATAGTGTCTCGCGACCAGTATGATGGCACTATGCTTATGCTAAATCGCAAATGATAACCATGAAACTGTGACTCATAGGTTTGGTGGCGATGCAAGCTAAGAACATCTTGAAGATAGAGATGAGAATGGTTCACTTATGGAATTAAGTGCTCAGCCGTCGACTGCGGATCATGACGTTAGTGGAATTTTAGTCAATGTTCTCATTCAAGTATATTTTGTGGCGTAAGTAGCGGCAGCGCAAATAAGAAAATAAATTGCAGTTAGTCAAAACTATATCAGTTTTGAACAGTCAGTGTTAGGTGATCCAAGAATGTCAAAATAAGATGCTGTTGTAAAAACGTGTAATAATTAGTGCAGGAGAAAAGTGTGTAGGATGGAGATAGGATATCAGGATACCAAAACAAACAGAACTAACAAACGGAAGGAATGGATCGTGGATATGGATATTTGGAGGGTAACGGAAATGGAAATCGAAGTGATAGTCGAGTGTGAGGAGCGTGACTTGTTCGCGATGTGCGGCTTAGCTCGCCGGGTGGGGTACTTCGTGTCCCCACTCTCAACTTTACTACTACAAAAAAAAAACATATATCATGCCATGTTACTTACTGTTTTGCTATGATGTTGTCACCATATTGAGAATCGCTGGCTGATGTCGATTCAGCGATGTCATAAATTTGTTTGCAATTAATTCTGCTATATGTACATATTGCGATAACCACTTAAATGTGAGCAGCGACATCCAGATTTACAGAGCAGAAGATGTCGATTCTCGAAGACCAGAAGATTTCAATACTTGAATAACAAAGTCTCGACCATTGATGACTGGAGAGTGGAATCGAATTTTTTAGCAAATTGGAAATTGTATGGGACGCTGGATGGCGAGGATTATTGTCGAAGTATGTCATAAATACCAGCATCCCCAAGGTATGCAAGTCAGTTCATCAGTTGAGTTTGAAGTGTTAATTAAGAGAAGTGATTAAGTGGTTTAAGTAAAAGAAAAAAAAAGTATAAGCGGTTGAGAAATTGGATTGTATTGAAAGAAACAATTAAATAGTGAATTGTAACTGTACTGAATGAAGCGATTTCTATTGAAAAGAATAAGCTCTATCATTAGTACCCACACAAATATTTTACATTGGTGTCAGAAGTGGGATAGGACTTATTGTGTGTAAAAAAACAAAAAAACTGTTTTCTGTCTATTTGAAAAAGCTAGAATGGGTCGAAAACTATTGCAGTTGACCCTCGTCTAACTCAAATCCGAGTTGAACAAGAAAAGCCTCAGCGCCAGTGGAGGAAAAAGTGACCTGGTGCTCCGACTTCAGGAGGCTTTGAACAACGAGGGATGTGATCCTGGTGCAACTCCTTTGATGTTGACGCGGATAAACAGACAATGACATGGCTGCGATGATGCAACTCCTCTTGTTAAAAATGGACGAACAGAAGAACAGTCTCGACCAACAAAAAAAAAATCTGGAAGAACAAAAGAATAGCCTCGAACAAAAGCTGGATGAACAAAAGAAAAATCTAGACGAGCAGAAGCAGCATTGAACAAAAAGTCAAAGAACAAACCAACAATCTGCATGGTCTACAACAGAAAATGGATGAACAAAAGAAAATTCTCCAGCAAAAATTCGATGAAATCGATAACAAATTTGAAAGAATAGAGAAGAACGTTGATGACAAATTTGATAGAATAGAGAAGAATGTTGGCGAAAAATTCGAAGAAATGGACAGCAAAGTTCAGCATCAGAAAGTTCAAGAAGAGTTGAAGTCTCCCTCATTCGATGGCCAGACCTCATGGTCTACTTATAAGAAGCAAACCTGTGCAAACGACTGGGACAATGAGAGAAGTGTTTTGCCCTAACAATGGCCTTGCACGGTTCTGCAGCAGAATTGTTGCAAACAGTGGACATCGAAAAGCATAAAGATTATGTGACTTTAGTACAGGCTATCGAGAAACGGTTTGGGGATAGCCACATGCAGGAGGTCTACAAGGTAAAATTGCAAAGCCGAACGCAGCAACGAGGAGAAACACTTCAGCAGCTCCAAGCAGACATGAATAGACTGGCACATTTGTCATACCCCATCGCAGGCCAAGAAATAATCGACAAAATAGCAAAGGACGCATTCTTCAGGGGAATTGCAGATTCGAAGTTGCAGTCAGCAGTAAGGATGGCCGGGAAAAGAACCCTTGCTGAAGCACTTGCCTTCGCTCTGGCGATGGAAGCAGCCAATCAGGCTTCCAGGGGAATACATTTCGTCAGGGAAGTAGCATCTATCGAATGCTCCTGCACAAGAATTAGTGCCGAGGAACGAGATACTCGACGGGATAGACGAATATGCACTGCTGGAATTGCAATAAAATAGAAAACCTTCCAAGGCAGTGTAAAGAACCGGTGCGACGAAAAGACTGCCCTCACTGTGGTGACAAGCAAATAGAGGAAGAAACCGGCAGAAACAGCTATCAAGAAGCCGGTCAACCTTCCCGAAGCCATCAGTCGGGAAATGCTTAATCACCAACTTCGCGGGGCAGAAGTTGGTAGCAGGAGTCGACGGCCCCAGGACCATCATCTAAGTCTCGCTGGCAAAACGATGCAACGAAAGCCTTCTAGTAGTAGTCAGTGGAAAAAAAAATGGATGGCAACAATAGACACCGGTGCCACGGCCTCAATCATCAGGAGGGATCTTGTGCAGAAGTCTTGGCTGCATAATACTAGCAGTTGCAGCTTGCGAACAGCTACAGGAGCAACGATTAAGGTATATGGTGAAGTCCGCATAAAAATCCAACTGGCCGGAATAACATTCACTCCCACGTTTCTGGTAGCTGACATATGTGACGAGTGCGTCATAGGTACAGACTTCATGAGAGAACATGGACTTGAAGTTCACTTTGGGACACAAACCCTGAAATACGGAAACATGGAGTTACCAATGATATAAGGAAACGTCAATAACTCAGTCTCAAATGTCGTCATCTGAAGCAATCAGAGTCTGGAGCCTTCGTCAGAAGCAATTTTGTGGGCGAAAGTGGAAGGTGATCCTGGTAGCCACCGATTCTATTTGATGGAGTCAAAAAAGACAAGAGACTTCATGGTGGAAAAGACCTTAGTGGAACCAAAGAACTACATGGTCCCTGTAAGGGTTCTACTCGTAAATCCAAAGACATTCTGTGTAAAGGTAAAAAAGGGGGAAATAGTGGGAAAATACGTACCTTTTGAGGGTATATCGACCACAACGGAAAAAAGGGTGCAATACCGGTCACAACAATTCAGAGCATAAAAATCAAGAACAAAGTTCTCAGCCTCTGCAATCTGGACGAAGATCAGCGAATCCTGGCAGAAAAACAAATCGGTGAGTACGCTGATATATTTGCTACACAAGACGGAGAATATGGACGTACGCAGATTGTTCAACACCACATTGACACCGAAGACGCTCGACCTATCCATCAACCTGCAAGGCGTCTTCCATTGGCAAAGCAAACAGAAGTTGCCGAAATGATGTTGAAGATGAAAGCTGAGGGAGTGATTGAAGAATCGCAAAGTCCGTGGGCATCTCCAGTGGTCCTCGTGAAGAAAAAAGATGGCAGCACGAGATTTTGTGTAGACTACCGACGTCTCAATGATGTCACTAAAAAGAACAGCTACCCACTTCCGAGAATCGATGACACTTTGGATATGCTTTCTGGAGCGAAATGGTTTTCAACACTTGACTTGAAGAGCGGTTACTGGCAGTTAGAGATAAATCGTGCGGATCGTGAAAAAATTGCCTTCACTACAGGAAGCAGTCTTTGGCAGTTTGCAGTGATGCCGTTTGGACTGTGCAATGTTCGGGCCACCTTCGAGCGACTAATGGAACGAACATTGCAAGGACTCATGTGGAAAACATGCCTAGTGTAGTTGGACGACGTTATCGTCATAGGTAAGACGTTCGAGGAGCACCGCGACAATCTAAAAGAAGTGTTTGAGAGGCTACGAAGTGCTCATTTAAAGCTCAACCCAGAAAAGTGCGCTTTGTTCCGTCCGGAAGTAAAATATCTGGGTCACATTATATCGAAGCCGTGAAAAGTTGGCCTTCTCCAAAAGATAGACACCAACTGAAATGCTTCTTGGGACTCGCCACGTATTACAGAAGGTTCGTAAAGGATTTTTCTGGTATTGCAAAGAGCCTGCATCAACTTACGGAAAAAGGCCGACAGTTCAGGTGGTCTGGAGAGTACGAAAAAGCATTTCAAGAACTGAAGCGACAGCTGTGCAATGCCCCATCTTGGGTTACCCCACGCCCGAGAAAATGTTCATCGTGGACTCAGACGATAGCAATGTTGGGGTCGGAGCTGTGATCTCCCAAATTCATGACGGTCAAGAGAATGTGGTCGCATATTACAGCAAAGTACTCTCCAGACCTGAAAGGAACTACTGTGTAACCCGGCGCGAGCTTCTGGCTTTAATTCTGGCTACGAACCATTTCCATAAGTACCTCTACGGACAAAAGTTCACTCTTCGGACAGACCACGCAGCTCTGAAATGGCTACTCCAATTTAAGAACCCTGAAGGCCAAGTTGCAAGATGGATCGAGCAGTTGCAGGGCTACGACTTTGAAGTGCATCACCGCAGGGGAGCACTCCACTCAAATGCTGATGCTCTCTCTCGTCGACCGTGCGGAGTAAAACGCGAACACTGCAACCGTAAGGAAGCGAAAGAACAGACAACTATCCAAATGATCAGGACTGAGCCAATAGAGGGTTGGAGTATAGACGAAATCCGTTGCTCCCAACAGTCGCTCAATGACATCGAAGCAATATTGGCCTAGAAGGAAAACGAAGAAAGACCAAGCTGGCAGCAGATATCAGATCGGAGCCAAACTTTGAAGGCATACTGGGCACAGTGGGTTCGCTTTTTGTGCAAGATGGATTGCTGAAGAGAAAATGGGACAGTGCAGATGGGACAACATCTCGTATGCAGCTAATTGTGTCACTGTCTAGATTCAGCCAAGTACTCCATGAAATACATGACGGAATCTCAGGAGACCATTTGGGAATAAACAAGACATTGGAATCTCCTCTTGGGTAAGCGCTAAACAAGATGTCGAGAGTTGGTGCAGAAAGTGCATAAGGTGTGCGGCTACCAAGGGTCCAAAAGTAAAGCCACATGGACTAATGCAACAATACAATGTCGGAGCACCTTTCGAACGAATAGCCATCGACACCGCTGGGCTGTTTCCCGAAACCTTAAATGGTAACCGATATACCCTCGTGGTCATGGATTATTTCAGTAAGTGGCCGGAAGTGTTTGCCATCTCAAATCAAGAGGCTAAGACCGTAGCCGAACAGATAGCCAACAACTGGGTGAGCAGATTTGGGGTCCCAATGGAGCTGCACTCTTATCAAAGGCGAAACTTTGAATCAAGAGTCTTCCAGGAAATATACCAATATTTGGGAATAAGAAAGACAAGGACAACGCCACTACACCCTCAATCTGATGGAATGGTCGAGCGATTCAATCTGACCTTGAATGAGCATCTATCTAAAGTTGTCAACAACTGCCAGCGGGATTGGGATCGACACGTACCCCTCTTCTTAATAGCCTACCGAAACGCAGTCCATAGCTCAACAGGGCACACAGCATCCGAGATCTTATTTGGTCAAACAATTCGGTTGGCAAGTGAAGCAAAATTCTAGGTACGATATCAAGGCGAAATCTTCCGGTTTCAACGAAGGAGATCTGGTCTGGCTGCATTATCCTCAGCGTAAGAAAGGCAAATCACCAAAATTGCAGCAGGACTGGGAAGGTCCAGCCCGCATTAATGACGTTGTCTACCGGATCCAGCGTGGGGATCGAGGAAAATTGAAAGTGGTTCATTTGGATAGAATGTGTCATTTCATCGGGATGCTGAATGACGAAGTTGTTCGGGACGAACTGTAGGGAGGGAGCGATCTGATAACCACTTAAATGTGAGCAGCGACATCTAGATTTACAGAGCAGAAGATTTCGGTACTCGAAGACCAGAAGATTCCGATACTTGAATAACAAAGTCTCGACCATTGATGACTGGAGAGTGGAGTCGAATTTTCTAGCAAATTGGAAATTGTATGGGACGCTGGATGGCGAGGATTGTTCTCGAAGTATGTCATAAATACCAGCATCCCCAAGGTATGCAAGTCAGTTCATCAGTTGAATTTGAAGTGTTAATTAGGAGAAGTGATTAAGTGGTTTAAGTAAAAGATAAGAAAAGTATAAGCGGTTGAGAAATTGGATTGAACAATTAAATAGTGAATTGTAACTGTACTGAATAAAGCGATTTCTATTGAAAAGAATAAGTTCTATCATTAGTACCCACACAAACATTTTACAATATGTTTTAAATCCACTAAAATTCAAGTTCAATTTGAGCTCAAATTTTTACATATAAAAAATAGCAAATTGACAAATTACATTTACGATTCTTTTAATATACTCGTATATGCACATATACATATGTACTTATGTATGTTTATTTTATATGCAATAATTATTTTCTACACTGCTTAATTTAAGGTAGATGCCCTTATTATAAAATAAAACTCTTTTTTTTATATACAAATAAAGTGAGGCGCACTTGGAATATTAAATTAAATGTTCACTATTTATATGTGTAGGTACATATGCAAATGATATATACATATATATATATATCATATATTTTTGATTCTTTTATCTATTTATTTATATACATTTTTTTTTGTTAAATAAAACCTTTATGAAGACAACACAATTTTTTATAGTATAGCAGGTACGAAGGTACGATTTTACATTTACTATTTTGTTCCTTGCGGTTATTTGTTTTTTTTTTAAAAGGTAGCATGAATCTTGTTCAAGAATTAAGTTCTGCATGTAGCGCAATTATTGTTATTCTTTAAACCCCTAATTCTTGTTTTCTTTTTATTTTTTTGTAGTGGTAAATTTATATATGGGCGACCACGACATACATATATCTGGGTCGGTGGCCGACGGGCTTTTTCCTTTTCCTTCCTTTTTTTCTGGTTTTTAGGTATTTTTTCCCCTTTTTTCCGCATTTTCCTTTCTCATGCATGACTTACTAACAACCTTTACACAATTATTAAAATTGTTTTTTTTTTAGCTTCAATTATTAAGCACATGCTTGCTTAATACTTTTAAAAAAAAATATTTTTTTTCTGCCTCACTACATTTTTATGGATTTTTTTTTTAAATATTTTTGCTTCTTGACAACGAGAACCTCTTGGTTCAGTCATCACGTCAACTTTGCCTGCCTTTTGCAATCGCCAAGAAACTCAAGCTTCTCACTCGCCAAGCCAATTGGATGTTACTCAAGAACACTGTACATATACATAAAAAACTAAACATACACGATCCGCTCTCTCGAAATCAGAAAAAAATTATTTTGACACATATAAAATACACGCCACATGATGGGATACCTATTACATGTACGCTATGGAATGGAATACATATATACTCGTACATATACATTAAGCCAAACTGAATCAATTAAGTAGTTACAAAAAAATATATATAATAAATAAAATCAGAAATAAATAAATAAAATATTTAAAAAGTTAAAAATAAATAAAAACATGACAATAAACAATAAATAAATAAAAATAATAAATATGAGGCAAAATTGAATAGATGTATATAATAAGACTTATTCGAAATAAATTAATAATAAAAATATTAATAGTTATACATCATTAAAATACAATTTATCCATCGCTAATATTACAGAATTTAAATAGATAAACAATAAATACACTACAGAGAAGATAATTTAATTAACATAAACAATACATGATACTTACAATACATACGTACAGATACTTAGGTGGCGGATTTATTGTTTTAAGTCTTTGGCATGGAAGATTTCTATTTTCTTTGTTGCAAAATTTTCTAACTCTAACATACTGTTACCAATTGCCTTTACTACGTGACATTTGATATATTTCGGACAGAGTTTTGATGTCAAGTATTTCGATGTGTCACTTACTCGTAAGATGAAATTCCGTCGAAAAATCTTTCTAGCACGAATGTTGTATGTCTTTGCGCCCCTCTCATTCGCCTTTCGAATGTTCTCCTTAATGTTGTCCCTTATGCATTGCAGTCTGTCGCATCTGGAGAGAGTCAATAGCTCGTTGTCACTTACATAGTTCAACCTCTCTGCTAGTTCATAGCAACTACCATGTGTCATCATATTTGTTCCGGAAAGAGCAAAGTATGGTGACACACCAGTAGCACTATGAACCGAAATTCTCAACGCGCATGCAATCTCATTGAGGTGAAGATCTCAGTCGGGTTGATCCTCCTTCAGGCACAGCTGTATACTTGAAGTACCAGTACGAGTCCAGTACCCAATACCCTGTACTTGTACTTGTACTTACAAATTTCAAGTACAATATACTCCGTACTTAAAAATAAATAAGTACCAGAATTTACCTAAGTACTCTGTTCCAAGTACATTTACTAGGTACTTGAATACACCCTAGTACATTTGTAAGTACTTTGCAAGTACTTTTCAAGTACTTACCTTTTACAAGTTTATACTAAATTTGTAATTTTTGAACCAACTTTTGCTAACAAATTACGGTTCCTAACGATGTTGTCGTTTTGCAAGAAAAACTAATTGATTGTTTTTTTTTTTTCGAAAGACTTAAGAAAATTAGAATTATAAAATTAATTCCTCAAAATACTGGTCAGACAGCGCGCTGCGTTTTGGAGTGTTAATTAGGCCAGCAAAAGAAACCAACCTTTCCACAGGGCCCGATGACGTCAAAGGAGTATTAAGTTTGATTGTTTTTTATATATCGGATATTTGTCCAATATTTTCATTCCGCTTCCTAAATGAGTATCAGTTATGTGTAGTAATTATCGTTTTCCAATAAAAGCAGAATGAGAGTATTGACGAGGAACATAGGTATGAAGGATTTGTATGTACTTGAAAAGTACTTGTAAATGTACTGGGGTGTATTCAAGCACCTAGTAAATGTACTTGGAACAGAGTACTTAGGCAAATACTGGTACTTATTTATTTTAAAGTAGGGAGTACATTGTACTTGAAATTTTTAAGTACAAGTACAATTACAGGCTACTTAGTACTTTCACCGTACTGCAGTACAAATGTATTTCATTACTTTACAGGTCTGCCTTCAGGTATGAACGTATAGCGCCTGCCGACATTCTATTCACCCTTTCCGACGCATTGGACTGCGGCGCATAGTTTGACGATTTGAAGTGTTTCAGTGTTTTGACAAAAGACTTTGGAAGTCCTTTGCCCAGAACTGTTTGCCGTTGTCGGAATGCAGTATTTGCGTCACTCCAACGGTGTTAAACACATCTTCCTGTAGGACTTTGACGACGCTACAGGTATTGGCATTTCTTAACCACTTAAGGATAACAAACTTAAACAAATGGTCAAGAACAACATAAGAATTTCTAGACCGCGACCTAGGGTATGGACCTAAAAAGTCTACATAGATTTTTAGGAAGGGAATAGTTACGAATAGGAGGGCGAGAAATTTTGTTGGACGATTTACGTTGTTTACAAACTATACATATTGTGACATAGAATTTAATTTGAGCCGTCATGTTTGGCCAGTAAAAATATTATTATTATTATTATTATTATTATTATTGATTTTTTTGCTTTTGCACTATCTCTACATTCTTCAGTAGGATATCGTTCACCTGCCAGTGGCTGGCTAGGCTCTGGTGGACATGCGGGTATAAACCAAACATGTCGATCATTCTTTGCAATTAAATAAGAAATTCCCTGACGATCCGGCAACTATCTAGAATGATTGCTTTCTGCATTTCGTAGATGACCTTCTTATTCACATTCAGCCTTGTTATAGCAGAGACTGTTGTTTTTGAGACCAGACCTGTAGATGAAAACACCAAAGGTAGTGTTATCCCACTGTTTGCTCTCCACAATTCCTTAAGCTCGTGACAAAGCGGTACATATTTTTGAACGTTTGTGAGGTACTTTGAATCCAAATTGTTATTGTTGACAACTGCAAAGTCAATAAGGATGATACTTTTCTGCTTTTTGTTGTGGATCACTATATCTGGCCTATTAAACTGTACACTCGTGTCCGTCAGAATTGTTCGGTCCCAGTAGATGACATATTCTGGGCTATCTATTACTGCATGAGGAGAGTACTTATAGTACGGCACAGGTGCTCGTGAAGGTTGTGCGAGACCGTATATCTTAAGCAGTTCTTGGTGGAGTATTTTTCCAACGTTGTCAGGTCTTCTTTTGCTGTATTGTTTCGTGGATAGCTCCGCAGCGGCGGCAGTTATCAATTGGCACTGTTTGATCCCGTACGATGAACTTCAGGTAGTTTCTCGTCGCTATAACCTGATCCTGGATAGCTACCACAAACCCTTCCGTTTCTGGGGATAAGTTGCCAAATCGAAGCCAAGAGTTAGAGATTAGAGCATCTACATTCGGGTCACCAAGCTCATTAGGGTGTCTGCCGTGCAGTGGTTTACTTTTCCATTTGGTGTAAAGGTGGATTAAAGATAGAGACGATAGAGCCTTCCTGGAAAAATAACTAAATAGGCAGTCATTTTGCTTGTTAACAAGGCTTTGGATATGAACAAGGCCTCTTCCTCCCATGGTCCTCGGGAGAACCAATCTCTCGACCGCGGCATTGGGGTGGTGATGGCGGTGCTTAGTCATAAGTGTTCTGACTTTTCTATCCAGACCTTCTAAGTCAGTTTTACTCCATCTGAATATACCTGCTGAGTATGTAATAATAGGGATGGCAAAGGTGTTTATTGCTATTACCATCTTTCTTAAATTAAGTGATGTTCTTAATATGCTTTCCAGACGGTTGCTGAATGATATACTCAAGCTGGCTTTGATGGATGTGTGGTTGATCATTCTTGCCTGCTCAACTCCTAAGTATTTGTAGATGTCGTCTTCTCCCATGGATTCTATGCTCTCGTTATTAGAGGTAGTATATTCAAATCCCTTGGACATCTTGCCTCTTATGATGTTTACTGTTCTGCACTTTTGTATACCGAATTCCATTTTTATGTCATTAGAAAATTTCTCGACGATTTGGAGAAGTTGTTCTAGGCTGTTGGCAGTGCTGACGTATACCTTGATGTCATCCATATACATGAGGTGAGTGATCCTGACGCTCTGAATGCTGTTTCTTACTTCAAATCCATGTTTACTCTTGTTTAGCAGAGAGGATAATGGATTCAAGGCAAGACAGAACCAAAGCGGGCTTAGGCTGTCACCTTGAAATATACCTCTGGTGATTTTTATCGTGCGTGATGTAATATTACCAATGCGTAGCTTAGTACACCATTTCGACATAATTGATTCACAGAATTTTATTATTTGTGGATTAATTTTGTATATCCGTAGGATGTTAATCAACCAGCTATGCGAGACCATGTCAAAGGCTTACTTGTAATCAATATATGCTGCAAACAAGTTCCGTTGTTTAGTACATGCTTGGCCCATAACCACCGCGTCGATAGCCAATTGCTCCTTACATCCAAACGATCCCTTTCTACAGCCTTTTTGTTGCTCGGCCAGTATATTATTTTCATCACAGTGTCGGTTGATAAGTTCGGCTACGCAAGACGTTGCCAACTTGTAGAAGGTGTTAAGGCAAGTGATGGGCCGGAAGTTAGCTGGATCTTGAGTGTTGTTTTTCTTAGGGATTAGGTACGTGCGTCCTTCACATAGATAGCTAGGTAACGCGGTTGGGTCTTGTATAAACCGGTTAATTGCTCGCCGCATGAGATCATGGAGGGTGGAAAAGGCCTTTAGCCAATAGTTATGTATGCCGTCCACACCGGCGGCCTTCCAGCTATGAAGCTTTTTGATTACCATGAGGAAAACTTCCTCTGAGATCAGGTCTACTGCCATCGGATTGATACTAGTTGTTGTTGTATCATTTTGGTGAAGCAGAGTTGATTGGTTATGGTGAGTATTAGTGGACCAGATTCTAGTCCAGAAGGTCTCTAAGTCCTCCTTTGGTGGGAGATGATCAACAACTACATTGTCTCCTTTACATTTATTAAAAAATTTTCTTTGTGAGCTACGAAATAGTTTATTGTCCTCTCTTCTCTGCATTGATTTTATATACCTTCGAAGCCTTTTAGCATAAACATTTATCTTCTGCTTACTGGTGTAGTTTGGTAGGATCAGTGTATTCATTTGGTCAACTTTGCTTTTCAGCTGGTTGTTTTGTTGCTGCTTAGGAAGTTTTGGTCTTAAGGTCGGGTCTATCGAGGTATATTTCGTGATTGCGGTGTTGAGCTCCTGCTGAAGAGTATCCATGTTAAGGTTGTTCACGTGCGTTGCCT